>JAQIWD010000022.1:0-54180 GCA_034694825.1 Anurida granaria
CCGGTCTTTTTTTTGTGTTCACTTTTTGACAGTTCATTTCCAACCAGTCAGTTGTTTAGATTAGTTTGATTGATTAGACAATTTGTTTTATTTTATGCTTTATTTTGTTCAAGGATCACCGCTTGACTGATTTGGAGCCAACGACAAGGCAGGGAAGGCGGACACACTCACCATGATTTCGTTCAAGTTGGTAGAAGGGAATGGCAAGTCCATTCTATTCCTGACGAAGCGGAGCCTTAGGACATGGTCATCGAAAGGAGCCTCAGCTCAGCCCAAAACAGCAGTGAAGCCGGCGGAAGCGGCGGCAAAGGATGCTAAGCCCACACCAGCCGCCGCACCACTCGGAATTCCTTACAAGCGCTTGACCATTGGAATCCCAAAGGAAATCTGGCCAAATGAGCGGAGGTAAGACAGATGCGTCAGCAGTATGATATGCTAGCGCTGAACTCTCAGAATAATCTACTAAAACTGAACCGTGTATCTCTCCAGGGTGGCCCTAACTCCAGCTGTTACAGCAACACTTGTGAAGAAAGGATTTCAAGTTAAGTTGGAACAAGGGGCGGGGGTAAATGCAAAGTTCCGAGATACTGATTATGAAACCAACGGGGCAAAAGTTACGAACCATTCGGATGTTTTTCAATCAGGCATGAAATCAATCAAAGAGAATACAAACAAGAGATAAAGAGGGCTGACATTAATGCAAACTTTTGTTTGTGCTTACAGATATCATCCTGAAAGTTCGACAACCCATGGACAATGAAATTAATTTCTTCAAACCGAATTCGAATCTGATTTCATTTATTCATCCCGGTCAGAACCAAGCCCTGCTACAAAAACTGGCTGATAAACAAATGACAGTTTTCGGTTAATACAAAACAAACAAAAATCAAATCACTTCCAACAGTTTCTAACCAAAATGTTTTCAATTTAGGAATGGATTGTGTGCCGAGGATCAGCAGAGCCCAAGTTTTTGACGCACTTAGCTCAATGGCAAATATTGCTGGATATCGAGCCGTTATCGAAGCTGCTGGCCATTTCGGGAGGTTCTTTGCAGGTAATGCAACCAATTATTTAAGGGTGTTTAACTAAAACTTATCCGATGGATCCATACATTAGGTCAGATTACGGCGGCGGGAAAAGTTCCACCGGCAAAAGTTTTGGTTATTGGTGGTGGAGTTGCTGGGTTGAGTGCCTGCGGTCAAGCTAGAAATATGGGGGCAATCGTACGAGCATTTGATACTCGTGCGGCTGTGAAGGAGCAAGTTGAAAGCATGGGTGCTGAATTCTTGACGATTAAAATGGACGAATCTGGAGAAGGGACAGGAGGGTATGCCAAGGTAAATTTCACATAATTTAGTTGGTTTCATCAACTGCTTAAATCCAATCAACGATTATGTGCATCACGTAGTGGAAAATTGAATATTTCTGTTTTGCAGGAAATGTCGCCAGAGTTCATCAAGGCCGAGCATGACTTGTTTGCAAAACAAGCTAAGGAGGTGGATATCATAATTACAACTGCGCTTATTCCAGGCATGAAGGCACCACTCCTCGTCCTGAAGGTGTTCATTCGAATTTATTTTGTTGAATTGACAGTTGACAGTGACAGCTTACCATTTTTTCGGATCTCAGGAACATATTGAGTCGATGAAGCCTGGTAGCGTTGTGGTGGACTTGGCAGCAGAATCAGGTGGAAATATTGAAACAACACGCCCTGGAGAGGTCTACACGTACAAGGATGTGGTCCACATTGGATTGACAGATTTACCAAGTCGTCTTCCCACTCAATCTTCCACGCTCTATGCCAACAACATCTCCAAATTCCTCCTGTCAATTGGGGAAAAGGATCACTACCACATCAACCTGGAAGACGAAGTCGTTCGCGGGAGTATCATAATGCAAAACGGAAAATCCCTATGGCCACCTCCGGCACCAAAACACCACCCAACGGCAGCAAAAGCCGTTGCCGTTGCAAAGGTGGAACCCAAGGCTATCGACCATTTCCGGGAAACACTGAAGAGTGCCATTGTTTACAGTGGTGGATTAGGGAGCTTGGTAGCTTTGGGATCTGTGGCACCAAATCCTGCCTTCACGACAATGGTAACGCCAAATGTCCTTTTGCAAAAAAAAACAACTCAGTTTTCGGCAACTTTTTCTCAAATTTTAGGCAACCACTTTTTCTCTCGCTGGGATCGTCGGTTATCACACTGTCTGGAACGTCACCCCTGCCCTTCATTCGGTGAGGATAAATGTTGCTTGCAGCTTGTCGCCAATTCTTAACCTGTTTTTCTAACTTTCATCAGCCGTTGATGTCGGTCACGAATGCTATCAGTGGCATCACTGCTGTAGGGGGTTTACTTCAAATGGGGTAAGCGTAATTGCATGCGTATCTTTTAGCGTTGGAAAATTTTTGTTTTTGTTGTAAAACCTTTGACTTTTTGGTTTTCAGTGGGGGCTTGTACCCTACTAATTCTGTTCAAGCGTTGGCTGCAACTGCGAGCTTCATTTCATTCATCAACATTTCCGGAGGATTCCTAGTAACTCAACGAATGCTGGACATGTAAGACTGGCTGCTTTGAATGTATGAAAAAACCGAACCTATCCAATATTAATTAAAATTGTTCTCCTAGGTTCAAACGACCCACGGACCCTCCGGAGCACATGTATCTATACGCTATTCCAACTGCTGCTTTCATTGGCGGATATTTCTATGCTATGTCAAAAGGATTTCCAGAGATTCACCAAATGGCTTACTTGGGCTCCAGTCTCCTCTGTGTGGGAGCTCTCGGAGGTCTTAGCAATCAGAAGACGAGTCGACTCGGGAACACGCTTGGTATGCTTGGTGTGGGAAGCGGTCTCATCGCCACGCTCGGACTCCTGAATCCCTCTGCGGAAGTATTAACACAAATGGCGGCAACGGCTGTTGGTGGCTCTGCAATCGGTTCAGTGATTGCGAAAAAAATTGAAATCACGGTGTGTTACTTGTAAATTAATGCTGTTTTGATGGGTCGTTGACATCTGTTCGTTGAATTTTAGGACTTGCCTCAACTTGTTGCGGCTTTCCATTCTCTTGTTGGTGCTGCAGCAGTACTAACCTGCTTAGCAACCTACATTCACGATTTTCCAACCTTCGCAACTGCTGCTGATGCCAATATTATCAAGACAGCACTGTATCTTGGGACGTTCATTGGAGGAGTCACGTTCAGGTATGAATTTCTGAATCATATTGTCTTAATTGTACTTCTTTTTTAAACGAAATTCAAAAATTTTCTCATTGTTGCTTTTAGTGGATCGCTGATTGCTTATGGAAAACTTCAAGGAGTGCTGAGCTCCGCCCCGCTCCTTCTTCCAGGACGACATGCTATCAACAGTGCTCTGCTTGCAGCGAACGCGGCCGCACTAGCTTACTACTTTATTGACCCATCCATGACTACTGGCCTCTCCATGTTGGGAGCTACGACTCTGCTATCGTAAGTTTTTTCTAGATACAAGTCCTATACTGTCCTAACTCGTTCTTTTCCACAGCACGACAATGGGTGTTACCCTGACCTCTGCCATCGGTGGTGCTGACATGGTACGTTTCCAATGGCTTTTTTGAATTTCGAATAAACTTATGTACAAAACTAATTTCATTGTGGATATGTTGCAGCCTGTCGTCATCACGGTACTAAATTCGTATTCTGGATGGGCACTTTGTGCTGAAGGGTTCATGCTGAATAACAACCTGATGACTGTCGTTGGCGCCCTGATTGGAAGCTCTGGAGCTATTTTGTCCTACATTATGTGCAAAGTAAGTCACCATCCCTTAGAAGAGTCCTAGCATCGTCAGGCCAAGTCTTCACCAAGTTCTCCTTGATTTCGTAGGCTATGAATAGGTCACTGCCAAACGTCATTCTGGGAGGATTTGGAACATCATCAACAGGAGGTGGTAAACCCATGGAGATTACTGGAACTCACACAGAGGTCAACGTGGATGGAGCAGTGGATGCCATCAAGCACGCTAAAAGTATCATTATTACTCCCGGCTATGGACTTTGCGTGGCCAAGGCTCAATACCCAATTGCTGAGCTTGTACAGATTCTGCAATCCCAAGGGAAGAACGTGAAATTTGCGATCCATCCAGTTGCTGGTCGAATGCCCGGGTATGGAATTCAATTTTAAAAAGAATTTAATAGACGTGATTTGACCTTTTGTCTCGTTTTATAGGCAGCTGAATGTACTACTCGCTGAGGCCGGCGTTCCATACGACATTGTGCTGGAAATGGATGAAATCAACGACGAGTTTCCGGAGACTGATTTGGTTCTTGTAATTGGAGCCAACGACACCGTGAACAGGTACGTTGCCATTCCCCGTTACCACTGTGAATGTTTATAGAAGTTGGAAGTCTTACCTCGTCGGTTTCTTGCAGCGCTGCTGAGGATGATCCAAACTCCATCATCGCTGGTACGTTTTACTTTATTTCAAGGAATATGGTTCGAGTGGAGTATTGGAATTGTTGGGGACCAAATGTGTTGGAAGGGGAAACAATGGAACCAAAGTCTGAGTATATTCGAACGCCAAGTCAAAATCACCCTGGGACAATTTACCCTTAAAGTTACCTTTACGAGGTGAATTGATTTCAACAAACTTGTATTCCATGTGTTTCTTCTTCGGGAACTGTTTTTTGAAATACTCCTTAAGGATCCCCAACAACTTCCACCACTTTTGCCACACATAACACGCCTCCTTGTTCTTCTCAGTCGTTCCAAGCCGGAACGTAAATGTCTGTAAAGCAAATATTAGTTTAATTGAATGAGGTAACAGGATCAGCAAGGTGATAAACCAATTTTGGAGTAATTTCCTTACCTGCTTGAAGCATTTGTACCCTGCCTGTAGCAGTCGAACGAAGGGACCAGTCCCACCCTTTTTCACAGAGGGACACAGAACTTTTCCAAATGAGGTTGAGCAGTGAACCATCATCTTGAAATCTGGATTCTTGGCTTCCTTCTTAATCATTTTTTCGAATACAACGTCATTAACTCCATATGGTAATTGGTAGGCGAGGAAGATGGTGCCATAATAAGCTTCTTGCCTATTTAAGGTCCCGTGTCCATCGGCTTCAAATAACTTGCTCAAGTGTTCATAGGCTGCTGACTTCTTGTTGACCTTCCTTTCCAAGTCAAATAATTCGGTTCCATCTTCGATTCTTAAATTCAAGTCTGTTATCAAGTTCGTCTTTGCCACTTTAATTCTTCTGAGTTCATTACTCCTTTGGATGATGTTTTTCTTCCTTAAAAACACAACAATGCGAATGTTACGAGTTGCAAATTTTGTTAAATAACCTTACACGTACATCAAACACTACCAATGTGTTTGTACACTTACCTTTCAGCTGCATACAAATGGCACATCTGGCGGTGGTTATGCAAACTCTTCAGAGTGCCAAATACATGATCTCAAGTCCCACCTCCATCTTTAGGCTCGATGCACTTGTACTTCTTGTCTACCTGAATCCAATGAATGTTTCTCCCTGATTTTCGCATTGTTTGTACCAATTTCACTCTTAAACGTTTACTAACAAATACGCTACACAAGTGCGACGACTGACGACACGTTGCGATGCGACACCGGATTCACGACGACAAAATCTTCACACACCACCTCACCTCACTCTGTCTGAGTTTGGCATATATTTACTCTTTTTCTTTTTTCTGCCGCAGGAATGCCAGTTCTGAGGGTGTGGAAAGCCCATCAAGTAATTGTAATGAAGCGATCGCTTGGCGTCGGCTATGCAGGTGAGCTCAATTAATCAACCGGTTCGCCATAATCTCAAGGGCAAGGGTATGGATGGGTGATAAAGAATTGTAACATTTTGTCCATTTTCCAGCCATCGACAACCCGATCTTCTTCAAACCAAATTCCTCAATGCTACTGGGTGATGCCAAGAAGACTTGCGATGCAATCCTAAACAAAATCAAGGAGGATGCTGCCGCTTCTGCGTAATGGTCTGGATTATTGGCTCCATTTGGTCTCAATTAAAGGGATGCCTCTAGATTATTCAGCTCTCTTTGTTGAGCTTATCAAGAAATTACGATTTTAATTTATTACTAAAATCCAGATATATTTTCAAGCCATCCTTGGAAGGCTGTCCGGAAGAAACAAAAAGGCTCCGACCATCCTTTGTATGCATATTCGATTTTTATTTCTTAGCAAATTCAATTCGTTTCCCTATTTAATTTCTCAATTCTGTTGTCAATTGCATAAAGGGTTCACGCAACGTCAATAATTAATTAATTCCTGTAAGTTCCACACGGTTTTCACTGAAGTTCCAGTGTTGTTTGCGTATAAAGTTAAAAAAGAGAGGAAATTTCATAGACTTGATCCATATAAGTAAGATCCTTAAATCAGACTAAAATTAAAATCGTTTCATCCACCCCATTCACCAGGCACCAGAGCATTCTTGTTATAAAAAATAGAAAATACTTATGACATTATTGCCAAGATGCTTGCGGAGTCAATTGGAGCTAATTTTAACATTTAAAGATTTTTAAATCGCCTACTTATAATAGAATTCAGGCGGAGTTAATAGCAACTAGCCAAAAAAAAAAACAACGATTCACACCTTACCCTCCCTGTCACTGTAACTACTACTTCGAACAGACGCGCCCGCATACAACACAACACATTGTAAGTCTATACCACATGAATCAACATTTGTGTACAATTCTAGAATGTGAATATTCTAAAATTCTAAAATTCTAAAAGTATTCTGTTATTTTTAGGAGTAATTAAAACGTCAACGTTGTCGGGATTTGCTGTCTGGAGTTCATTCCCAGTCACCTACGTAGAGGCGGTTCTGAGGGCTAAAGGTGTTTGGATTACGCATGGGGAGGGGTAAACGACCGTAAATTGGAGCATAAATGGATTCACTCAACTCGGATTCTACAAAACAAAAAATCATACACGGTCATCATCATCAAGCATTTATTTCAAGGACTTAAGGATTTGGGGTAAGGAACTTAGAATATTAATATAGGAGGTTAGAAATTGCCAGGAATTGCAACAGAGCATAGCAGCAGCAGCGTCTCTATTTCATATTCTATTTACTACAACTTTTTTGCATAGGAGAAATGGCAAACTAACACTAGCGAAAGCGTTTTTGAAAAACTAAGGGTGGTGTACTAACCCTTTTTTGTAAATCAAATTTTAAAAAGCGGAAGCGCATGCCCATTCATCCTTTCACTCGCTGGCGGCGACATTATGACATAAATTAATCAGGCTAAGTTCTTATCCTATTTTACATTTACCACTCGTAATGATCACAAATGGCACTGGAAATATTTAGATGTGTGTATCCTAAGGTTACCCACCACCCCAACATCCAGTGCTTGTTCCCCCAGCTTAACCTCTTCTTCCTAATAATTCTCAATCAGTCAGTAGGTTTAAAATTAATTCTAATCAGTTCTTGACTCTTCCAGGAAACTGGAAAACCGCTCCTCCAAACCGTGAAGTTGTGCTTAAGTAGAAGTATTTTGCCGAATGTCGTCTGTGTGTGGGATCGAGGAGACCGTGGGCATAAAACGTTGGGGTAGAAGTTGACATAAGTTACTTGACCCTCCGGCGTTTTATATACAAAGTGTGCTGAGTGAAAGTTAAGACTGCCAGTAATTTTCCCATTCGCTTTCTTCTGTCTCTGAAAAATGTACACGGAGAGTCAGTGCAAGATGTCAAAGTGCCGTGAAGCAATGCGCTTGTTCGTGCAAGAAGTGCAAAAATTCGTGCTAAAATGTGCAATACCTCCAAAAACTTTTGCATTTATATGCAGTGGGCTAAAAACCATCACCCTCGCCATCGTTTCTCAGATTTAGCGCCTACCGCTGCTGCTAGCCTGTTTTCGTTCCCCGCGCATGCGCTGTAAAAAATGACGCATTTCATTGTCTTACCGCTCTCAAAGGTTTGATTCCAGGAATACTTATCACTCCCGTTTTTCCGTATGGACAGGGGATCCGCATAAGGATTCGAATGAATCGAAGCTAAAACAAAACGAAACAAGTTTGTTTAGTTCACGACCGGGTACCAGGAAAAGGAGCCAAATTAGCATGACGCATCCACCCGTTCTTGTTTTACATGAAAGTGTAGAAATTATAGGAGAGGGTATTGACATTCAATTAATTTCAATGCATGGCAAAATAGTTTGGATTTTGGAGGAAAAAATGGATTCATGCATGGGGTTTCTCGTAATTTCGTTGCGTGTTTAATATTTCTTGGCTTGGGATGACTCTAATTTTATTTTGGAAGGCGTGTAATTGGGGGTTTTTGTTGTACAAATTGGGAATCGTTATGTAAATCATGTAAATCTAGTTGGGAGAAGGACGTTTACCCCTCTTACCCATTCCGGAATCCACGGACTTGGCATGCCACATGACGGGATGACCTGGCAATGGACCTCCTCCCACGCCCACAAATCTTGGCTGCTGTTGGACATTGTTGTTCTGCGGCAGGAGGTGTCCACCCGCCGTTCCGTTTGACAGAGTCCCACTTTGACCATTGCTTCGTATCTCACGCTCTCCGACGCCAGGGGCGACTGTCGCTGGAGGTGTCGCCGTCGTCTGGTGGTGGTGGACCTGTCCCTGGGCCTGGAGCACCGAGACTGGAGACTGCTGTTTCGGCGTCTTGTTCCTGGATGGGAGAGCCTTCTGAACAAATGCTGGAATCCGGGCACGAAGTCCGCAGTAGTAGGGGTCATCTGGAAGGCAACCACGCATGTCATCAGGAATTCTTACATTATGTCCATCAAACTTAGAATTCTGTGGAAACTTACCGTATTTCCGGTCCTTCCCCTGCGGCTTGTCTTTTGCACTCGTCCGGGATGAATTCAAAAAGGGTTTAATAATTGGCTCAACCTCTATCGAATCGTCGTAATCCGGCTGGAAGCATAAAGAAAAGTTAACGCTGATTCTCGTATCGCTGAAATGCTTCAAAGTAAACAGGTCAAACGGTCAACATACTTTTGGAATATTCAAATCTCTTGGTGGAAGTTTGGGCGGTTTGTCTCCTCCGATTGCTCTCGTTCTGACACCGCCTACAACCGTGTATGGGTCTTCATCCTCCCGGGGTAGTGGGATCTTGGGTCTGTTGGCTATAGCGTTGTTGTTGTTGTTGTTGACGTTGTTATTGTTGTTGTTGTTGTTGGATGGAATCCCATTGGTGACGCTTGGAACTGTCGTCCCACTGTTTCCATTTGCAATGATAGGGATGGGTGCAGGGAGTTGGATTCCATTGGGGACAATGAGGATTCCGTCGCTTCCAGGACGCTGGATGCTCTTGAGTGGAGGGATCCTTGCCTTGAGCATGTCCATGGCCACAAGATTAATAATCATCATCCAGCAGGGACAACTGAGGAGTTCTGATTCTTGTTTTACAAAGGACACGGCCGTGATACATTCAATCTCCAGTTTACGACGGTCTGGATACGCACGACGGAGTTCCCGGCTCACATTTGATGCAAACTTCTTCATGTCGAAAAGCTGGAAAACACAAACCCAAGAATTTAGTTCCCATCGCCAATTTCTCACCATTTGCAAAAGTTTTGAATAATTTGCAAAAATGCTAGAAGGAAATCCAAGGTAGTAATCAAGGAATAGGAAAAGGAAAGCTTAAGTGAAAGCCATCGGAAGCGTCGTTGTCAAGAATTAATGACCTCATTGTTGAAATGACAGTGTGGGGATAAAGAAAAAACAGGGGGAACAATACAAAGTCAATTAGGCTTCAACGGATATAAATGAGTTCAACAGTACTTTAGATTTAATTACGCCAAAATGGGATTATGGAGAAAGCGCGCAGGCGCCATTTGTATTTGAGACTTCCCAGGCCTGCACTCAAAATCCGTTGCGCTAATTTTTTATTTTGGACGTTGGTGGGAGGGTGGGCATTAAACGTTGCAATGGAGTAAGAGTAGTCGGATGTCGCCCAAGAGTGCAACTAATTGTAAGATTTAATTACCCTAATCTGGGTTCCCACTGCTACTGCTATCAGTGGCCCTAATGAAAAGTCTCACACCGTACTTTAGTTAATTGGCCATCAGGAGCAATGTTACATCAATTCATTGTCATTCTTCTGCCTCTGTGTCCCTACTGTGGTCGTGTTTACAACAGCAGGGGCAGTTAACTTCCATTTCCACACTTTTACGACCATCTCATCAGTCATTACGTCACTCGTTAACCTGATTCCTTCAAAATGGCTCAATATGATCCTACCACCACTTACTTAATCGGGACTCTTGCAAGGACAAATTAGGATTTTACTCGTGGGAACTGGAATTTCAGACCCATTTTTCTCAGCTGCCAACACCGTTCAGAGGACCAATGAATTTGAAAGACCTGATTCAATCCCACTGTGTAAACTGAACCTAGCGTATGCGTAGCCTTCCTAGCTTCCGCTTCCTAAGTTTTATCTCCGCCATCTTCCCTTGTTCATGGAACCTCTCGTAGATTTCAGAGGAAAAACGATCAGTAATTAATTCATTGTTGCTGGGTTTCCGGCCATGTAACTTTCCACCTGTTTCCTGCGTTTTTGCGAATCTGGAAATTGGCGAGGGAGGGTGTTAGGTGATGGATTCTGTCATCACTTTGTGATCTAATGTTTTTAGGGAGAAAAATTCGGGTCTGGCAACATTATTCCAGTGTCATCAACCCTGTTTCGACTTCCAGGGTTGTCAGGTGTCGTACCTAAAAATCACTTTCGCCTAGGTTCAAAAAACTTGTTGAAACTACCCGATTAGATTTCGAATCTTGAAATGGTTCCTTTCCCCCTTGTTTTCTCAGAAACAATGCCGAGAAAAGGCTGAGTCACAAGGATTCATTGCACTCTGTTTTTAGTCGCAAAGTGCAAAAAAATGGCCGAGACGTAGAGGTAAGACAAAGGACTTCAATTTGAGCTGGAGATGTGATAAATTTTTCGGAATGTGCGTGCTGATCGTCTTCATAAACTCCAAGTGAATTTCAATTGACATTCCAAAATACAGAAATTAACAATGCGAAAAATCCTGGAAGCTGGAGAGAATTGAAAGGTCACCTGGACAGATGCGGATGTGACTATTTAAAGGGTGTAAGGTTATTCATGGTATCAGGAAGGCGTTTGGGTTTAAATGTCATGTATTCAATGCATGACACAATTGGTGACTCCTCCCTATTGTTTACCCACAATTCCTATTTCCAAATCCCCTTTCATTCTTAAAGATCCATTGATAACAACTTCATTTTCAGGCTTCACACCTACCAATTATAAAAACGTATCCAGTTTAACGCGGAAAAAAATGCCTTACATTTAATACAATGCCAATTCCAGTGGGAAAAAACATCCAGGAAAACCGTCCCAAGTTGTTCCTGCTCACATCCCTTAATAGGATTTCAGTCCATAAAAAGAGAACAATGGTAGTCTAACTTTTCATTCATTCCACCATTGCAAAAAATTGGAACATTCAGATTTCCTGCAAATACCCAAGGATGACTTGACTTGACGGAGCCTACTAGAAGCGCATTGACATTTTCGTTTTCTTTCCATTGTCATTTAGCAAACCTTCAGGTACCGAATTTTCAGTTGCAGAAATGTGATGATCCATCATGATATTACAAGTGGAAAAGTTTGTTCATCAATCCTTTATTTCCGGCAGAGAGTCGCTTCAGGATGAAAAACAGGATGTAGGAGCACCCTATGATTCCTAATTAAATCCATCCTCCCTCAGAGCCAAGGTCACGCACTTACTTTCCGTCTCCTGTAATGGAACCTTTATATGGAACAAGCTCCACAAGTCCGGAAAGATGTTGACTTGGATTTGGTGCTGGAAGGCAAAGTCCGCCAGAGGCGACAAAAATTTGCAAAGGGTGCGAATTCCCTTCCGATACTCCTGGGTGTGGTCAATTTTGAACCATTTACTCCTTCACTTGGCCCAGTATGAATGGGATCAGGAAGGGGTGTAATAACAATCAGTGCAAACGCAAGGTGCATAATATGGTGATTAATCGTAAATTAATAAAAAGTGAAACTCCATTACAATTATTCCGAATACATAATATGCAAATTAACTTCTCATTCGTTATGCTCCCATTATGCCACCACAACTTCGTCTGTATAACCCAAAACAAGTCCCGATCTAAAACTGCGCCTGCGCAATGCGTCTCTTAAGAAACGGGCGACAGAAAACAAACGAAGAGAAAAGACAATTGGTCCCATTGTCCTAAATATTCCCACTGCCTGTCCATATTTGACGTTAATTTGGGATCCTATTGATATCCAAATGAGGAAGGGCATGCAATAATACCCCCCTGATTTATAAACAGTTTAACAAAAGTTCGTGGTCAACTTCCCCGGGGGTCCATTTTGTCTCTCAAATGAAGCCTGTTGATTGGCTCTTTTTGTTGATAGTTGTGGAAAATATGCAAGAACAAAGTGAAATTAACTGAACACAACGTTAACTTGGGACACGTTCGGTGGCAGACGTGGAGCACCGTTCAAGCCCACTTACGACCCCATTGATGAGTGCCCTTGACGAAACAAGGGCTCAAGAGCAAGTTAAACAAAGGCATGCAGCTTAAGTTTGAATTATAGTCAAGTCTCAAGTGGATTAACGAGAATTAGACGCGTGCCCCGCCTGTGTTTACGTTTTATGAACAATTTGTATCTCCCATTCACCACCCGCAAATGGAATAAACAAACTTTTATTTCACTCGTAGGAGGAAGGGACATTAGCCCAAAATAAACAAAACGAATTGAAGCCAAATCCAGAGAGGCTCAGAGAGGCTCGAGGGGCCGGTTGAGACAAGTTCACAAACTGCGATTTGAATCGCGCGCGAAATTAAAAAAAATGAAATTTAACCTTTGACCTTTTTGTTTGACATTTAACTTTTTCATTTGTTTTCATTGTTGAGTTAACATTGACAGACAATCAATTTCGCGGTGTAAGGTAATCACACGGAATCAATTAATTATTTAGAAATCTCTTCGTCACTTTTGAACATTGATTATTATAATTTTTCCAAACTAAATGTTGGTTTAAAATGTTAGTTATGAATTAAAACGTTTTTCTTTACTTAAATGGCGCGAAACGGCTAACAGGAATATGACGCGGATTCAAAATTCTAGTGTGGGTTAGGTTGGGTAAAAAACGCTTTCAATCATTTTCCAAAAAATCTATTCTTTTCTCATGCACGTGGAATTTGTGGTCGTTGACCTTTGCCAGATCGTAGCGTCGTAACCAGCATTTGTGGTCGGTTACCTTTGCTAGGTCATAGCGTCGTAACCGGAAGCGAACGACAAAATCTGCTTGCAAATTCAGAATCAGCATCAGATTCCAGTTAGGAACAATACCATTTGTTCCGTAAATTTTTTATTACTTTGATTCTTCGCAGTTGCAATTTCGCGATTACGCAGTTCTCGTCGTTTTCGCGAAATGTGTTTGTGGGAACCAGCCTTTACTGATTAAAATTTTGTTTAAAATCATATGAAAACGGCTAAAATGACCAAAAAGTCGGCCTTCAAAACGTTTTATTGAGTTTGGGCTAATGACCCTTCCATCCTACAATCGAAAAATCAAAAATTTGTTTATTCCATGCACCCGCATTCCAGAATTCCTTAAAACTCATCACTTTCTCATGCATTTTTTTGAAAAAATGCTAAATTCGCTAGCGATTTTTTGAAAAAGGAAGAAGATTCTCCCAAATTTTACAACCACAGGAAGGAAATTGAAAAAAAAAGGTGAGAGGTTAAGGTGCCGAGGATGGGCATCTTTTGAAGATGGAAAGCGAGTGTGTTACATGCTTTGGTTAAAATGAAAAGTTAATTGAGGTAATAAATGCACGTGCCTAACGACGTTAATTACTTTATGATTTAGGAGACCAATTAATTGAGAAATTCCTTACTTTGAGAGGTTTGTCCAATTCGAGTGAGCCATTGGATAGTTTGGTGACGTCATTGGAGATGGCGTTCTCCTCGGCCGTGGCACGGATAAAGACGGAATTCTTGGACACGCGCTTGATGAGAATGTTCCCAGAGTCATCCATCTTGATTTTGATCCCGTGCCCAATGTGGCGCAGAATATCTTCTGTCTTACTATCCCGCATTGGATTCTCAAATCCATTCAACCCAATCCGAAACCCATCAAACCCATCATCTGATCCGTTAACTGTGAGGACCGGAGCACGGGCGTAGGCTTTGGCCACTCGGCGGTTCCGCTCAAAGACAATCACTTTTGCCCAGATCTCATCGTCAATCTGCTCCCATTTGTCCAGAACTTCTTGAATATGATCCTGGAAAAGACAAAAACAAATCGTTATTAGCATCCCATAACATTTTATGACTTATCGTTCATGCCAACATAGCTGGTTCCTCTTAAATCTTTTAATTCACTTTAGCTATTGCATTCATTCTTGAGAGAATTGTGTCACCTCAATGACACTTTGAAACTGGTGAGGGGATGAGCTGATCACTTGATTCAGAATTTGGACCATTAGGCAGGGGCCATTAGGTTCCCTTACACTCCTTCAACGGGGAAGGATGCGGAATTTAAATTTCACGGAGGCGTATGTGAGCTAATTCACACTCATTCATGGAAATTGAGCAACTTAAGGCAGGAGTGGGAATCAATTGTGAGTTGTGTGACAGGGGGTAGATGTCCCTTTCATTGCCATCAGTCCCGGTCACGATGAGTGTGACAGACAGGTGACATCAGGAAAGGAGTGTGTAGGGGAGCCAATCACAAATTATTAACTAAAAGTATAATTAAGTTTACACATCACCCACCCACCCACCAAACGTTTACAAATTATTAATTGAGGCTTACTATGCAGATTAAAAGCGGAGGCATATTGCCATCATGCTGGTTGCATTACACCTGGTGCTTGCGCACGCCAATTATTTTTGCAAAATGTTGCATTTTATCCCCAAAACACGATGACGGATTTTGCGGCTTTCATTAGTCACTTTGACTTCACAACCGCATGATTGGCAACGTGATTCCAAAGGCCACATTCTGTCGAGTACCAATTTCGTTTTCACACCTCCCAGACAAAGGGATCATAAACATTTATTTTTGGTGTCAAAACCCGATAAGTTTTGCTCAAGTTTGGAAATCTTGCGCTTTTAGCACCAGTCAGGAAATTTCGGGTAGGAGATTCGTAAAATAAGCGTGTGCGGGCCACCGTAATAATTTAGCTTCTGTTTTCAAACAAAGGGATTCATGGGGACGAGTCTTATTTCGACAGAATTAAATTTGGCACAATTGCTTCCGTTCGTTAAACGAACTAAACTTGTGCATTGTAGAAAGTAACAATTAACTCCTGGGGAAGGTAAAGATTCGAGTTCAATTTCGTTTGTAATGATTTCTAGTCTACTTACTCCGCCCGACGACAACGTTCCGGCGTTCCGCTCACTTCTGCCTTATTTCTTCCATTACAACGAAATGAGGACGCGCATTTTTTCCAAATGGTCCAACAAACGAGTCAAATTTAATTTTCCGTAAGTGTCAGCGGCGGAGGGAAGGAATTGAGGAAGGGATCAAATGACACCCACCGCTGAGCGACATTGCGACATTTCGTGTCATCATTTTCCACGATTAAGTTGGGTGCGGGTGGAGGAGGGCAAGGAATATAAACTTTATTATTACCAAAAGGGCTAACTTGAGATTTTGAAAAAATTATAAGGAATCATGTATACCGGATGGAGCCCTACCATGCCTAGATGCGTCTTATTACGTACGTTTGGCTTGGGTACAAATTAAAGTGCATCCATCCATCACTAGGCCACCATAAGATGATCGGTGTAGTGCAATTAAAATGGCAAAGTGAAATTCCAAATTTAATTACAAAGTGCTGCCTCAATCCCATCATGATTGAAATGGGGATTGGGCCAATGTGGCTCCTAATAATGGCCTACTTGAAAGCTTCGATTTCTGCTGGTGGTGTTAAGGATGAAACTATACAAGAGCTTTGGTCATTTGCTAATTTTCTCCATTGATTATAAAACTTTGGTGGATTCGCTAGGCTGAGCGCCAGCCAACTGCAAAAAAATCCACTGATGAATCCGCAGGTGGTAGTTCCGAGGAGAAATAAAATGAAATTGCAAGTCCGTCCGAGGTACGAATTGACAGAATGTGTTGGGAATGTGCTCATGCGCCGAACTCATCATAAATCGTTGAGCAGGTATAAAAATACAATATGACCTTACGAGCGCTTTGGCACTTTTTCGAGCCAGCTCAACATTACAAAAGAGGTGAGGGAAGACGACGGTGGAGTTTAGGGTAAAAAGTATTAAAACTGCGGCATAATTGTAATCCCCAAACCCCTGCAAATTGGCAAACCCAAACATGGAATCCAACTACACGAGTTTGCGTGGAAATTGCGATTCGTCAAATGCTCCTTACTTATCCATCCGTTTGCCATTGCATAACCAAGAACCTCCCGGCCTCTTAATCTCCTTAGCTTCCTCACAATCTTTCAATAATGTTTACCTCAAACGCTTTCAATTTCCAAAAAATTTGCAATCAGAGCCCCGGGGCGCAAAATCCTTTGGGATAATTCTGCCTCCGAAGAGTGTTTTCACTTTCACCTCGTTTGCAAATTATTTGCACTCTTGTTCTCGTAAATTTGTGAATTCCCCAATTTGTTCGTTTATTTTTTAGTTTCGAGAGCAAAATCCAATTTGGGTTGCCAAATAAGAGGTCCAATTGAGACGGGATTGCGCATGCGGGGAATAATTGGAACCTTTTGTTCTCCTCCCAATGTCAGAGGTTATCTCATTAGAGGAACTTAAATTGGATTCGCCATGACATGAGGACCCGTGAACGTACTGTGGCAGTTGGCTGTAGTAAGTGGGACCTGTCACCACGTGTGACACGGTGAAAGTCATTAATTACGACGCATTTCAGTGCGGGGATCTCAAGGGATTGTTTCATTTCTATTTGCAATTTAAAATGCGATTAATTCTTAAACCTTGGGCCGGACCCACTCCGCAAACCCAATTAACTTTGGCTTGGGCTGACTTTGAGAATTGGAGCACTTTTATACATTCTGTTTATCTGATCCCTGACAATGTGCTCCCAATTAATTCCGAGTTCAGTTAAGGATCTTAGGCTCGTTCAATTTGAAAGCGTGAAACTAATTTGTATTCGCAAAGAGGAGAATGGACATCCCACCACCTTGCGAATTCCCAATTGGCGCAATCCAATTCATATTTCCAAATGACCCAACCCAATAAATCCAAGTCGCAAAAAGTTTTCTCCACCACTAAACCCGTCGGTTTTCGCAAAATGGAAACGAGAGCAGCCACCACGCAACTGCGGCGACGAGTTTCGCACGATCTGTCAGTCCACATTAATTCCGTCGAGACTTTTTACAATGAGGAACAATGAGGAAATGGACCCTCAACAACAATGCCCTCCTGCTCTCTTTTAAATTATTCCTCATCAATCCCTGCCGCTGAGGGGGGATCAAAAAGATGCGGATTTTCGCAAACAATGTGATCCCATAATTAATTCTGAATGAAACGCTTTGATCTTCCCGCGAGATCAGGGACGACAACACAAAAATTAATATGGGAAAGGAGCTGTTTTCGCCTCCGGAGAAATTCAATTGGCGAACTTATTCAAAGTTGTTTCAATTTGCCAAATTGGGACCATTTACGACCATTTAAACGCCTGCGCCCGAGAGTTATAAAATTGAATCCACTTTTTATGGTCTCCGTTACATAAATCTTGCTTGTAAAACCCTGTCACTCCTGACATCCACTCCAATAAAACTTTCACTTTGGTCCAATTTATGTAAGATTAAGGACGATTAAGAATCTTTTTGTCCTAGCCAATGGCCAATGCCCAATGCAGTGTGTTCAGACAATGCAAACAGAATAAATGATTTACAAATGATCTCCATTTGGACTACGCATGCGTAATGAGCTCCCATTAATTCATCACAGGAGGATAATACCATATCAAGTGCGTCGGAAATTCTTACATCCGGTAAAGGCGTTGGGCTCTCAATGGCGATTCTTCCACATCCGCATACTTTCTTGGTTCGCAAAGTTTTGGCAAATGCAAACAGCAAATTTTGCGGCCCAGATTCGGTGGGATTTGGTTGAGCGCCCCACAAATGGTTTACTTAACGGCTACTAAGCCATTTTGTCGTCATTATTGTCCAATTGTTAGTCCAATTCAGGAGCGTTGATTGGTCCATTTACCACATTTTAAGTACAAGTCGACATCGTGGGAAGAGAAAGTCTCCCTTTGCATAATAACAATAATGAAGTGATGGCGCATCTTGAATTATTTTGATTGAAAGACGGGGAGTGCAGGCGTTCTTACGCATTTCAAAATGAAACCATTCGCGCCAAATTTTGAAAACGAACATAACGGAATCATAATTCTTGAAGAGTCATATTTGTCAATCCATTTTCACGGCACATGCCGCCGCTCCTGTCTTGCAAAACGAAATCAATTGACGACGACGTCGTCATTGTGTAATTCCGCTCTCAGGAGCCCCAGTTTCATTTTTGCAAGATCCTAATTTGGGAAAATTGACACTTGCTGCAAAAAATTGTGCAGTAGGCTAGGAGGCCATTTTGCCAATTCATCATATTTCCCATTTTGCCGCTCCTAGATCCACTGTCACTTTTCCTAAGGTGTGGTCCCCTCGCATTGGTGTCTTTTCCAATTGCATTTTGCATTTCTGGTTCGGCAGAATAGGAATACAAATTCAGATGAACTACTTTACATTCCATTTCCCATTTCATCCATGAAACCCACGCAGTGTGAGATTGAATTCGCATATTGTGCAATTTCACCCAGAAAACATAAGAAAATGACTCATAAACTAACACGGCACGGCAGGTGGGCCTGAACTAAGCATTTAAAAGTTTCAAATTTTAATTTCTTAGTGAAAGATTGCGAAAATCACAGCTTTGTTTCCTTCTAAACTTGCTTGTCAGTCCTGTAAACATGGGAGAAGCTCCATGTATTACTCGTTTTTCAGCTTCCTTATTTCTAACATTAAGATGACTTGATTTTCAGTTTCACTTTCTTATTGCCAATTTAGTAGTGTGGAGTTAATTGGAATTACGACTGTTTTCCTTTCAAGTTGAGCACAAAGTGAATCAGAAAATCCATTTGCTGATGAACTCGTGCGATTTTCGATGAATGATAAAACTTTTCAAGCAACAAACTGAACAATGAAAATCAATTTTGAGTGAGCAGAGATCAAAGTACAAATGGTAGGCTGATGCCCTTCATCCTGTGTGAACTTCCAATTAATTCCAATTTTATCCCACTCATTGGCTACTGAAAAACAGGTCAATCTTTGGCTTCATTACTTTCAAACTCCATTGTTTTCTTTATCAAATTTCCGTACATCCATAACGTAGGCATCCATCTTGGACAACAGTACAAAAAAACAGTTTTCAAAAAAACTGGATCAAAAAAGGAAGCGGGGGAAATCCAGAAATCCAGAAAACTTACTGGTAAAGGTTGATGAAGCTTTCGCCAGATTTCATAGGAAAAGCTAAGCTGAATTGCATAGCGCCGTTTCCGATGAATTTGATAACAAGGGACAGGGGTATTGTTATGTCACTGCGAAAATTGAAGACACCACAGGGAAGTTGCGGAATAAATTGGGAATTACACGCTGTCTCCCCCTGCAGTTTGCAGTTTTTCAATCTTGGGCTGAACTGCCCAAGTTTGCAGTGCAAACGTCATCACTCCCTCCTGCAAGCAACGCAAACGCTCCATCTGAGTAATAAAATAGTTTAGGAAACAATGAGACCGGAAAGTGGTTAACGACAATAAATTTCATCCTCTCTCCTGTTTTTATTTGTTTCCTTCAAATTCTGCTTGTAAATGACAATTATTTGAATCCACTTGTTGTGACGTTGTCCAATTGTTAAAAAATTATCAAATTCCTACTCAAATTTCACTTTCATTGAATGAAATTCATTCCCAAGCTGAGAACTTTTCTAGTCCATTTGCAGATCCTTTTGCCCAGTAAATTTGCTCAAAAGGCTCAACTTGAGCGAAACTCGTGGAAAAGTGGGTCTTGTTGTGGGCTGTCCTCCCTTTATACAAAACTCAATTAAAATCCTATCTCATCCTGTAGGAACACACTTCCCTCACCGTGTACTAAAAGCACTGAAAAATGAAGAGGAGTTGGGCAAAATGAGTAACTAACTTGTTCATAATTTGGCCATAAATACACTCATGGGGCGATGTGGATGGTATAAAACTGTCAGAAAATCAATTTCATCAACTTGATTCCCACCGATTCATGTGAGATCGCCGAATCACAAAGTGGGGGTCTCCTGCAGTCCGGCTCAACTCACGCAGCGGGGCCACACCAGAAAAGGTGCTCAAATTGACAAAATATTTGGCACTACACGCTTAACACGCATGCCTAGTAACCCCAACCGCAACTTACCTGTTTCTCTTAATCAAGTCAACCCCAAATTTTTTGAATTTATCGACCAGATTTTGGCATTTGCCAAAATTGGTTAGCCCAACAACATCCAATTATGTCATCTCCATTTACATGGCAAGGACGACGTGAAACAACCCCATGCGAAAGATGCCCAATTCATGTCGTGAAGATTTAGTAAATTTGATTTGAAAAACTTGGAGACGCTTGGGTTGACTTTTAATTTCATTCATGCTGGTGGGCATTTTTTACCCCCAAAATGCACTTAATTCCCCAGCCCCGCGTGTCAAGGCCTGCATGGGGATGAGCATATTTCCAAATGTTTGCATGCGAAAAGAGGTGTAAAATTAAGGAATCACAATGGGGTGTTCAACTTGAGAATCTTCCTTATTTTAATCTTTAGCCCCTTTGTCTTTGTCTTCAAATACCCAGGAGCACCGTTTAAGGAACCAGAAGACCTCGAAGTGGCTCTGAAATGTCACTTTTCCTTTGTCAAACTTGTCATCAAATGCCAAGTTTAGGACAAAGTGCACGTAAATTAGGATTCCATTAATACAAAATTTGCATTGCAACTAATTATGCTTTTGATAAATGAAGATGAGATTCACGCCTCATTGACACTATTACTACACCCAAGAACAAACAGACGAGGGGGTGGCGTCGTATTTCGTGAAACGATGCCAAAAATGGACAATTTTGATGATTAATTACACGTTGCGCAAGCAGTGCAACAGATATCCCGCATCTTTTCATTTTATAACCACATCTACAAATAATTTCCCCAAAATTCGCGCACAACTCTGCACGAATGACTAATTTGACAACTTGGATTCAAGTTTGACAAATTTTGGCCACGGAAACATGGTTCTCTCGTCTTCTCCCAGTCCACCCGACCGTTTTCAAATGGAAAATGGAACTGTTGAAGGGCGTGCCCAACTGAATTGATAAAGTTGCAAATTGCATGACAGTTGACAAATTGGAAATTATTAGTACTATGATTCGGATGACTATCTTGTTTTCGCACATTGTTTTGCACCAAACTACCCCTTCAATTTACCAGGAAACCCCAACGTTGGTGCCCTTGACATTTAAAAGGGACAAAGGATGAGTGGGCAAGGCTGCCGAAACACCAAACGCTTTAAGCCCAATTAACTCCTTTGTTTTGTCGAATCATAAATTTCCCAAAATGAGGTAAATGCCCAACATTTCTTAGTCCAAATCCCTTTGTTTTCTTGGAAAATATTTGCCCGTACTAAAAGTCATCCCGCGAACAATTAATTTTCGCAGTTATGGCCCAGTTTTGTGCAACCTTGCACAGATTTTTCTCTGTCTAGTCTCTTTGGTTCGTAATTATAAGGAAGGATACGGGATTTTGGTGAGTCCCAATTGGGTAAGCGTGTGTCCATGGACATTTTACTTCCCTTCCCTCCTACTTGTCCTGCATTGGGTGTACTACCTCCTTAATTACTGGTTACATTGTCTTAGGACTTAAGGCCCTCTTGCATAGGATGAAAAAACGAGATCATAAATCCATACAAGTCTGGGACTCATCTTCTTCCTTTCAATCCCAAAAGTTAAATCATCCCTAACTTGTCTTGTTTGAGTTCCCTTCTACAGACTTAATCCCGTTGATACATATTCAAATCCTGCAGAGGGATGAGTGGGGATTTTAGAAAGGGAAAACAATTGAATACACAACAACAATGGGAAGTTTGCGTAATGGTAATGGTTACAATGCTATCATCCCTCGGAAGAATAGACGAACGCCTACGCTTGCGCTCTACTCATCCTTATTCACTATTCACCTTCAACTGAAGATCACCCAATCCGATCATCAGGATGCGATGAGCCAAATTAAAGAATCAAAAGAGACAATGCAAGTGTCAAAGGAACTCAATTAACCGGAAAGGTCGTCGTGGTTGTGGGGCATGCGCCGGGAATTGCATCCCCCCTGCGGCTTGCCCACTGACACGTCCCAACCTACAACGATGACAGGGGTGACAGGCGCATTTACTCTGGTGACATGTCACCCCTCCTTTGATGTCACTACGCCTTCTATACATTGGACTAAAATGTCGCCAAGCGTCTTGGCAAACTGTCACCTTTCACTATCGGTTTTGGCCGGCGATAGCCGAGATACGTCAAAATGCTCAACCAAGCTCATTTTTGCGTTTTTCGTAGCCCGCGGCGGTTACATCGGACAGGAAGTACTACTGTCCATTTTGAGTTGGAATAAAAATCTTGATTGGATCTTGGAAATTGTAGTTTCCTTCCTCAACTACCCGACCGGTAGGCACGACTCTCATTGTTAAACCTTGATTCAATGAATTGATTCATGGGCTCCCTAGGTTGGATTCAATTTCCCTAAATATCCTCATCAGTCAATGTCAAGATGTGACGATGAGCCCAGGAAAAGGTGTCATGAGACTTGAGGGATATGGGATGAGTCCTCATTGGGAATATAATTTCATCCCATTGACTTTTCAATTAGCAACTGGATTGAATTTCGGCATGATTTGGTTCTTCCAAGGCGTAATTGATTTCCAAGGGATAGACAATGTAGGAGTAAGAAGGGATTTCATTGTAGGATGAATCAAATGAATGAATGAATAAATGGTGGTGGTGGTTGTAAACGTGCGTCCTTGGTGGTGTTAATGAGGATCTCTGACTGCAAGGGAGTCATTACACAGTTAAGTGGTCATATGGAAAATAGATCAAACCAGGAACTTAATGACAAAAGAAATCCAATCCCAATGCCCAACCAAACCAGGCCTAACAAGGTCACTCACTGATTCTACAATCTCATTTAAGTTCGCATGATTTCTCCAAAGGATGGATGGTGATTCCGCCGCCGCATCTATTTATATAAGAAATCCCATTCCCTTTTAGTCAAGGCTAAGGAAATCTTGTCCAAATTGGAACTTGCACCTCTATTTCCAATCCGGATGAATGAAGCGATCAAAGGTTGGACAATAAAAAATTAAATTGGACCAAGAGGAGGTGACTCCACTTGAATAACAGGGGCATGGAAGGATCCAAAATATCCAATTATCATCAATCCATTAATTCTTAGCACCAACCCATCCTTAATCAATTGGGATTAATAAAAACTATTGCGAAATCCACTCCTATTTAATTCAAACTAAATTGATTGGCAACTTAATCTCCAAGTATTCAAAAGGATTAGGGAAATGTTGACCTCACTCCGTACGAAACCTGATTTCAGGCTGAGGGTCAAAAAGGCTCTCAAAGGTTAACCAATTTTGGTCTCATTTCCACGGTGGAACAGCAGGAAACAGGCAAAAGTGCTACAAATTTCTCATTGACGGAATGGAAAATTGTCAGGTCACCAGGAAATTTGGAAATTATTTAAATATAATTCTTTAATTTTCAATAATTTAATTTTTCAAGAAGTTTTTACCAAAATTTATTAAAGAAAATCTAAAATGTTGGACACTTTTCATAATTTTTACGAATTCTTTTCCACGAATTGTCGACTTTTCCCAAAAGAAATTCAGGTAAAATTTTGGAAATTCGCGTGAAATTTTGGAAATTCACGTCAAATTTTGAACTTTTTCATATTTAATAATTTTGCCAAATCTGAACAAAAACTGCCCGTTTTTTTCAAACATTTTGAGGATTTCTGCAAATCATTTTCTAGGGAATTCAGATGGTAGGTAACCAGGCGGACAAATTAATTTCTGTACCAGTAAAGTATGATTTGGTGAGTTTGAGTCAGTTGGGCTGAACCTGCGATAATGAGTAAATTAGAAACTTGCCAAATATTGGTGAAAATGAAAATGAGAAATTAATTGGCATTAATTGTAGTAAGTAAGTGAGGCTAAGTGCCTTTTGCCAATGAGAGAGGCAAAAAGGCGTGATTTGCGAAAGTAAAAAACGTGAACTTGCAATATGCATGTACTCCTGCTGCTCCTACTCCTGACGATGGGAATGCGAAAACAAAGGGATGAAGAAGTGTGAATATTCGCATTATCAGTGCAAAAGTAAAAGGGGGATTCTCCCAGCCCAGTAAATTATCCCACACAAAACTCGTTTTCATTTGAATTAATTAAAGTTATTGCACAAGTAACCAAGTGAGTGTCCGTTATTATGAGGCTAAGGATGCACTTACTTGTTTTACTACCTGACATTGACAAATTCCTACTGACTCACTCACTACACTGACCGTTTGGCTGTAATTAATAAGTTACACCATCACATTCCAACACTCCAAAATCAGCGATTAACATCCTGAGATTCCCTCATCAGAGATCAGAGATCCAAGCGACATGTCGCCTGATCCCGCTGTCATTCCATAGAGGTACAACCAATCACCTCTTCCCTCTTCCACATGCCCTCTTCGCATCAAAATCCATCTGACATCATGAGATCGTGTCGTGATGAAGTTTCCCTTTTCCCAACGGACCAATGAGAAGAGGGTTCGAAGTGATGGCCATCTGAGTCAATGGATGCGAAGTGGCCCCAGAAACAATGCTACGCATGACATCATAAACATTAATTAAGAAATGTAGGCTACTATAATAATATGGGAAAATCATGTTGGGATGTAAAGGAACAAAAGGGTGAGGTTAATGGCACCTCCACGATACGAATGCGAGAGATTATCATCTGAAAAACAAGACACAAGACAGGTGCGTCGAACATTATCGCCGCTGCTCCGACTACTTCTGGTCAACTGTGCGTTAAGAAATGGTGCGCATGAGCAGGACAGAACTGGGGAATAGTGGCGCATGAGCATGAGCATGCCCAAGCAACGCAGACGGAATTACGGGACACGCAAAAGTTCAATGAGAACATCCGCCGCCGCATCTCATGTCATGCGCCCCTGCCACTCACCACGAAAATGCAACTGAGGTTACATAATTGTGAACCAAATTTGACTAATTCCGACGTTGACATTGCAAAGGGATTACAAAACTAATCCCATGGATTTTGATGCGTGAATGACAGAGTTTCATAAACGATGTTCACTTTTTCAATTGTTGTTTCTGGTGGTGAGAGATGACGGAGCAGAAATTGGAGATGACATTTAAGGACCACCAGGCAGAATGTGGAGGCCAAAGATCCTATGGATGTCACTGGGGATTTCATAATTCCCCATTCCGGATTTGAGCCAAAAAATGAAGATTTCGTAATGGCAGCATGGGATGATGGGATGATGCCTCATTGCCTCAAATCCTTGAAAAATGATTTCCATTATTTCCTTACATAAGGGACAAAACAGAAATTATTATGAATCCACTTGACACTTTTGGAAGACTGTTGGGGAGACAGTGAAAAGAGAAGGTTGGGCATTGCGAATTTACTTAATTTGCAATGATAAAGGACTAGATTTGCCACTTCATCAAAAATAACAACACAATAATGGAGTCGGATCCACTGTTGACACTCCTCAATTGAAATTATGATGTCAAACCCTACCTCGTCATTCGCCTTGTACCGTTCTTGTCATTTTTTTTTTTTTAAAGAATCTCTTCAAAGTCACGCGTCACTTGTCACTCTCAGTCAGTTTTAAGAAAAAAGCAAGTTTAAGCAATTTTGATTCAATTTTAAACAACTTCATTACAGAAACTAAGCAAAATTTTAACCAACTCTAAAAATTCTGAGGAAAATTTTAACCAATTTTCAACAATTCTAAGCAAATTTGAACCAATTAAAAAAAAATTCTATGCAAAAGTAAGCAATTTTAGAAAATTCTCAGCAAAATTTTAAACAATTTTAAAAATTCTAAGCAAAATTGTAGGCAATTTAAAAAATTGGAAGCAAACTTTTAAGCAAGTGGAAACAATTACAGCAAAAAATCTTAAATTTTGGGTTTAAAACCCTGAAAATGGACCAGAGCTGAGATGAAATGGGGACAGAATCCAACAAATTGTCCTCTGTGTTGACACATTTTAAGATTTCATCATGTGTAATTAAAACCATCTTAGCTTTTCAATTACGCACCACCAAAGAAGTAGATTAAGTGGTTGCGTTTACGTAATGGATGGAAAATGCATCACAAATTCTTCCACGGGACAGAAAAGGAAGGATTTTGGGTTGATCCTGCCTAATGTCACCCTGTCATCAAGTTCCTTGATTAAAATTAATTTCTTCTCTTAAAATCTTAATTAGGACGGTTGAAAACCCAACAAAATTAAAAAGTCCAAGCCCTACTTGGATTTAAGTAAAATTTAGGAATCCTTGGAGTGCAGGCGTGGTCAAATTAAGAAAATTCCTGGGCTGACAACAATGAAAATCTTCCATTGTTGGAACTGATGATGGAGTAAAATCTTTAAAAGCAGGAACAAGGTGAACTTCTTGTCCTCCCTAATCTTCGCAAGGGATCCACAACAATTGAGGAGCCAAATCCTGAATGCACGAATGAAATGGATGAAATGGAAGAAAGCAAAACAATTAAAACCAAGAAAGAACTCTTACAAGGTTAAAGTGACGCTTAAGATTCCAATTCAAACATCTTTTGTTTCAATCCCAAAATGAATTCAATCAATACCTTTCAAAAATGCAAGTCTGACGATCCTAATCTCACACGGTTGAAAATGATGCATAATTGAGCAGTGATGTGTAAACATTGCAAAAAATTTCAAGCAGCCCCCTTAATAGAGGTGTATGGAGGAAGGTCGTTTGCGAATTTTTTGAGTGAATTCCAAGCAAAAATTCACACGAGAAACCCAGATCTATTCAATGATTTTTTTTAATTTGTGAAAAAAAAGGCAATCTAGGTCAATAAAATGGTAACAATGACTACTGCATTTGCCAAAGGAAAACCCAAACCACCTAATTTTGCTACACTTAATCCTTTTTCTTCTTCTAGTTTTCCAATGACTGACTGTAAAATTTTCGTTTCAACTTCCTGAAACCCCACTAACCACGCCCGACGGCCCAGAAAATTTGAATACAGGAAACCAATTGGGATTGTTCCAGGATTTGAATTACAACTGGAACCTTTTGCAAAAATACCCAATTAATGAGAGCAAGTTTTCGCAAGGGATCACCTCTAATCCGCCTACTTGAACCATTTAATGGCTTAATTATGATCCCATTTGATATTAACTAGGAACTAGTCCTCCTTCACTTGCCCCTTCAGACTACAAGCTAATAATTTCTCATCCATTTGAATTATTTTTGCAAGGTCCCCCACAAAGTTCCACCTCCAATCCAATTACAGATGGGGTTAAAATGTATAACCCATGTGGGATACCCTGGCTACTTGTTGGCTAAAAATCGGCCCACTAATGGCTCACTTTGGACTTGGACTCACTTCCTAGTCAATCAGGAGCTAAAAGTAGGAATGTCCATTTTAAGACTACGTTCATGTCCTTCTCAATCAGGCGTTGTTTTCCAGCGCTTCCTTAGCATTGCAAGATTGATGAGGATTAAGCCCACATCCCTTTGTCTTCAAGTGTTGGATTTGTGTTTACAAATGCAAAGTTACTCCATTGATCCCATTGTTACAGATACGATGAGACCCAAAAAGCCACAGCAGTACACCACCACTGCGGAAAAGGCGCCAAAGTTTCCATTGTCTCCCTCCACTTTGGCCAAACAAACAAACAATTAAGGGATGGAAAGATAATGGAGAAAAGATGATGAATAAGATTGGAGTTTTCCGGAAGTGGACCAAACTCCTTAATTTCCAAGGTTCTACCGTGTGCAAATTTCAATCCGAAATTAAACCTTGGCAAAGGAACAGAAAGTTCCCACGGTTTCTGGAATTTGGAGCCCAAGTTTGTAGATCCGTAAAACTCTGTATTTAGTAATCTTAATTATGGATCAAATTGGGATCATAAAACGACCTAAAGGTTTGAGCCTGAGAGGCATTCCCGGCTGAAAAAGGAAACATGGTGCCCGTACACCCACACACGTGGCGGAACTGTGGGTTCTTCCACCAGGATATGAGGCTTAAAAAGTAAAGTGCCTCGCCGAAAAGCCTAATGGGAGGATGTGAAATGGAGATTTTCAGGAGACGCTTTCCAAATGCCGGAACAGGGTTGTGAACTTTAGGATTTATGCAAATATGAGCCCAACATAAACACCCGGGAAGATTTGGTTAACAAAGAAAGTGACTCCATTAAATGAGTTCCACACATGACAACTTTGACATCTTTATGTGAAGAGATGATGATGGAGGAGGAAGGGGAAGTAAGAAGGAAAGGAATCCCAACAATACCAACAATAAAAGGCACACAACTCTCTCCATTGTTGTCCTTTGTGCGTGTCACGTTGAATGTGGAAGGCAAACTGAAGTAAAATTCCATTGGCGTTATACCATTAACCACCGTCGTCCAGCGGGGTAATAAAGTGTGTGTCACCTTACCTTTTGTAAAGATCATAGCTCCAAAATGTGCAAACGTTGAATGAAACCTTGAAATTTACCAAAAAATCGGAATGACGATGTGATTTTTGTTTTTAACCCAAAATTAGCTATTAGGCCAAGAAACTTTGCCACCTTCTTGTCATTTTCCTCCAGAAATGAACCAAAAAACTTTCATAGAAAACGTGACTTGGTTTCTTAACTTGCTTCCAACAATGGAGAAAATTGAGAGGCACAGGCCCAAGGTTCCATATTTTTTACAAAAATTCCCAAAAATTGTATAATGCGCATGCGCATTTCTCTAATCCCAATAATCCACATGGATGCTTATTTACTTAATTTTAAACTCTGTATACAAATCTCTTTTGCATGAACTGAGAGTTACAATTTGGTATTGTAATTCCAACGATCTTCCAGGCGCCAAACAGACGCCACTCGACTTTTTGTCTTCAACTGGATCCAAAGTTACAAACTGTTAGAGGCGTGGAATTGGACTTTTCAAAAACAGAAAGCGTTTTTTTTTTCAAAAAAAAAAAAAAAACTGCAACCATCTTCGTTTTTGCTAACACCAACCAACATTTTCATAAACATGTCATCTAAAGCGTGAATTTCAACATTGGAAAACATTCTTTTTCCACCATTGTCCACGCATGCGATGCGAATGGGAATGGGAATGTGATGGTACTCAGATGCCAATCTCCGCGTACTAATTTGCAAGGGAGAGGACCCGACATCCCATTAGCGTTATCTGACATGAATCAAAATGACGGAATTACAATACATAATGGAGATCTTATCATCACAGTGCACAGAGACCATGCACGCATTCGCACCCACACGTAACTCCATCATCTCTGGAACTGGTTGGAAGAGGACTGAAAAAAAACTGGAAGAAGGGACTTGGATTTAAAAATTGGAAGATGAGACTTGGATTTAATTCCCTCAAGTGCCCAAAGGACTTAATTACCGCGAGGAAAGTGGGGAATTAATTCTTTTTCAAAGTCCAAAAAAATTCATTCCAAGTTGATCCGAAGGTGTTTTTCCAGGTGGAAGAACATCTCAGCAGGGGCGGAGTCGGCGGATTTGTACAAGAAAGTCCCTGGAGTGTCCTTACGAGACGTCATGTGGTGAGATTTTCCCATTAAATGAATTAAATGAATCTCACAGCATCCCTTAATCCTCCTCTACTGGGGAGACACAATTAGGGAAACATTTAATTTCCATTATTCTTCCCACAAGGTCCCCAACACCCATCACACCTCACCACCAGATCAAGTTCCATAATCTCATAATCCTATCCTATTCCCCATGGTTAAGTGTAGTAGCGACCTGGCGCATGTGCGGGCACAGAGACGCCAGCGACATTGCACAAGCAACGCAAAGAGTGAATAATGGGATTTAATTTTAATTCGCATGGGATTGGACGGGGCTCAAACCCCAATAATATTTCATTCCAACTTCATTCGTAATTGCCTCCCTTGTTCAATTCATTTTGCTTGAGGTGCTAAAAACTTCATTCTTCGAAACTCTCTTTTTATACCTGTCAGCAAAGGGAATTGTGAATTGGAGGAGGCAAAATCAATTGATTTTCATCTCTTGAACTAATTTTTTACGACCGAATATTATACACGTGTGTGCAATAATTTATCGCGAAAAAAAAGAAGAGTGCAATGGGGCGATATCGAAATGTAAACCGCCGCGTGGGTATGGATCCGTGGACAATTAAGTTTTTTAGACAAATTTTGGCACGAGGGGCTCCGTGCCCTTTCCTTTTTTTTTTGCACAGTGGATTGGAAATGAGGTTTCTGGACCAAAAATGTGTTCTATAAACATATAATTTTGCAGCACAAAATGTTGCGGAGAATGCGCACTGTTGACAGGCTGAATCCTCTAATAGCCCAATACCCGTCACATCTGTCAAGATGAATGGCACCACTCCCAAGACAACGCGGAAGGTCAAAGTGTTATTCCCGCGCAGAATTCCAGTCCGTGACCTTTGAACACGGAAGTCTCAACTTGCCCCTCGAACGCAAGGCCCAAGTACATAGTTGGGCATGATAGGTATCTAGTTAATTAATCTTGACATGACAGCCCCTGCCATGAGGCACTGGACTTTTGTGGATAATGAATCAGTTCAGTGCCCTTTACATTCTGATGAGGGGAGACGAGGACGGATCAGCTCCCACACTGCGCATGAGCCACGTCAATCATTTCTCACCGGTCTGGCTAAATGGCCTCCCAAATTCTTCGTGTTTCAGGAGCCGTTGGGCAGGCAGGAAGGAGCATCTGCCAGAAATGCAAAGAGGGGATGCTGGATCCATCAATTGCTTCGGAATTGGCACTTCCCATGAGAACTAACCCATCATGGCATTTGGAAAATTCCAGTTGGAAGGATACCACCACCTCCCTAATGGGGCTTGACGAAAGTTTTTGTGAAGTAAACGCATGGAATTGCGGCCTACAAAACGTTCCGCATCTCGGATCGCATTAATATTCTCCCGAGGGATTTTAGTTCCATCCAGGGATGATGGAATTTACCTCATTTCTTGTACCCGTCTATTGAACTCTCGGCGTAATTGCAAGGCCGTGAGCCAAGGACGAGGGGGAACAATGCCAAAATCCCAACCAAACAATAACCAGTTAACATGAAATCCAATGGGATTGTTTTCATAATCCCATCATCATCCCCCATCCCCCTTCATCTTTCCTTTAAATATGTCGCCTCTCGTCAATTTGTCTTTTCAGGTCCTCAGACCCAGTCGTCGGGTGACAGGACACAATGAACGGGGCCCAAGTCCCACTGAGGCTCACAATGGAAAGGTGTCCGCATAGATCTTGAAATTCTGCTAATCACAATTAGCACGGGTTGTCATGACTGGGCAGGAATGCCCAACTGTGACACTTCCAAGAAGACTTGGATAAGGACCCTTTCCATTTATATTCCCAAGAGGGTCCCAAGACAATGGGATTCTTGGAGATTATCTAATAATGCAATTAGAAATTCAAGTTTTCTCCTCCGTGATGTTGCAAGGTACACTCCCTTGCAGAAGACTTCATTTGTCTTGACTTTTTTGCAGGCGGAGTGTGAAAATAAGGTGATGGACCCTACGCGGACGGAGCTGTTCCCTCTGGACCGATACTAATCATCACGTCTTTAGATTCCTCTAATGAGGCGTTTCGAAGCTCAATCAAGAGTTGGAAAATGATGGAGATGATGAGACAGGAGGAGATGAAGGTAAAGTGATCAAGCAAAAAGGGATGATGAAGTGATCTTCCTTTCGGCGAATGACTGACTCCAGGGGCTTCCATTTCTGGACAATGGGATGGGAAGAAACATTTCAAAGCGTCCAGGAAGAGTCCAGGAGATGAAGATCTCAGGAGAACAATTAAATAAGTTTGCATGAGAAACCTATTAGTTTGAAGTCCCATAATCATAGCATGGGATCTCTTTTCAGCCTCAACAACAACGGAAGCTCCAGGAGGCAATGCCTCAAAAATTCCCGCCATCATTTTTCATTTTCACGCCACTTTTCCATTCCTCCAGCCGTCAACGCCTCGCCTCAGTTTTTTTTCCTGGAAAACGCTTCCACGCCTTGTGGTTTAATTTGGTAAAAAAGAACTCAATTCTTATCCCGAAAAATCTAGTTTCTTTTTTTTTTTAGAAAAGTGGTCCAAGATGAACATCTTGTGCGACCCACGAATCTTCAATTCCAGCTCATTATTTTATCCTGGAAAGGACACTTTTCCTGGACCAGGGCCATGTCCTCGTGTCGAATGTGGAAGATTTACACGTGCCGCGCCCGATGACACCGCAATGACCCCTGGACCCCACCAGGTTTCGCATGGACGTTGTGCAAAAACTACGCAAATCCATTAATCCCTGTCTCTGACAGATTTTTGGTAGTCGGGCCTTTTGGAGGATTAAAAATTTCAAATTATTCAAGAATCAAATAATGCGGGAAACGTCCGGAAAAATCCATAAACTGTTCAAGACGGCGCACTTGGAGTCGCATTAGCATTTCCTACTAGAAACAATCCCATTCCCACCTTTTTTCTGAATAATAACTACAGAAATTCATACAAGATTTAAAGCCAAAATCTTTTGAAGCAACGTGATCTCTGACAGGTTCGATTTTCCCTTCCTTCCTTCATTTCCTTGTAGATGTGAATAATGCGATCATCTTTTAAGACTAATGACCACGGCAGGACATGACAGTTTGAGATGAATGTGCAAAGTTCCAGCATCGCTAAAATGCCAATCACCCCAGCTTGACCTCTTGAGTTTGCGTACGAGTGCAAAACTGCAGTCCACGTGTTGGGGGGGGGGGCAGTCGACCAATCCAGAAGACTGACGCATAATTTCAAATTTCAGCTCGAAAGTGGGCATAGCTGGAGATTATTCTTTTTGGGAAGAAAAAGAAGTCCAGGTAATTTGTCATGAGGGAATACAATGGAGCCCGGGCAGGAAATTAACACTCACAGTATACTGAATTTCTGAATAAAAAACCAAACCCAAACGGGCAGCTTGGTTGGAAAATGGCGGAAAGAAAAGAAGAAAGATTAATCTCCTCATAATTCATTCGTCGACTGATTCATTTGGGGAAGAAATCCAAGCAATTCCAGCCAAACTTTGTCGTTACGCTCCAACGTCGTAATTCCCACCATTTTTCAAAAGAAGAAAAGGAACTAAGGAATGCTTTATGCCGGGGACAAACCAACACGTTCGAGGGTCTTGTAAATTTAAAAAGAAATGATGACAATTTTACAGAAAGTGAGAGAAAGACAACTTTCTTTCTTTTAAAATTCAGAGGATGAGTGAACCGCATAGGAAATCAATCAAATTTTGTACAAAGTGGACCCAACGTTTCCCTCCGCATCTTCTCCAGCGACAATTCTTGTCAAAATGTAAAAAATTAGGGGATCTCGGCTAAAAAACCAATCCGACTGGATCATTACCAGATGAAGTGATAAGGGTGACATTGGTGGACACCACACACACAGGCATGGAACCAGGGACCGGATCTTGTTAAATCAGACTCACAAACAACAGAAACCATTTAAAATTCCGTCCGTATCAAATGCGCCAAGATGGATTAATCCCAAAATGAAGCCACCCCAGCCCTTGCGTGTAGTCATTGTGGTTTTGAAGGGGGATCATCTTCCTGTCACTTAAGCGCAGGAAGGATTGTGTCAGGCGTCAGGAAGATCCTCGAGGATCCCTAATCTGTCAATCATGATTCACAAGTTGTGACTCACAACCAGCGAAGAAATCAAAGGACCACTTCAGGAATCGTTAATTTGGCACTGCGCAGGCGCACTCACAGTTCCCAAAACGTAATACCAAATCCCTCTCACCGCATGCCGACATTTTGCAAAACCTACCCAGTTTAGTTCCCACGCTCTTCCCGACCAACAATCCGTCCGTTTACTGAAATTGTCCCAACTCCCTCCCATGCTGAATGTGTAACAACAGAGAAAACAAAAGGATAAGAATGGGAATGGGAGCTCCTCGCATGCGCATTGTCAATCTCGTGGGCGCAATGGGGTCCCAACTCCGCCATGGACGTGGACATGAATTGATTCCAAGTCATGAGGTAGTCAGGTAGGAAGTGGACCGAAAATGATAATCCCATGACATGGTGCCCAACAATGGCCATCAATTGACAATTCCTAATCCCATCTTGAGTCCTGACCAATCACAATTCAGCTTCTTAAGTCGGGACCAATCATGTTTGATGAATTCTTGATGAATTCACAAATGAATCCCATCCTAACCGTCCTTCCGACAAAAGGAAACAAAATGAAGCAATTTTCATTTCGTTCATCCTCATTTCACAATCCCCTCAACTACACAAATTGACAATTGAAATTAATTTACCTCAAGTACCCACCCCGTACTTTCATCGATTGATTTCCAAATCCAAACCCGTAATTAGGATAAATGATGACGAATCGGAAAAATAACAACACGGGCTGCTCCGTAGCTGAGGGTGAGGACTTTGTACTTTTGTAGTTTTTACAGGATTGATGGCCATGGGCGAGCCGCCGCCATTATGCAACTCGAGAAATCGATAGTCGCAAACTGTTCCAAGTGGGACTGAATGGGATGTTAAATTAGGAAGAGATGATGAGGCAAGAAGCTTTGAAATTGAAAACCAACGTGACCTAATACCATTTTGAACAAAAAATGTAGTAAACGTCAAACCAAGACGAAATGCCCAATTTTCACAACGGAAAGTTCCCACGGGCCAAACCGCAAGGGGATCAGTTACATCAATCATTTTGCTAAAACTCGGAAATGGGCCTCAAATCCATTGCAATTAAAATGGGTTGAGAATGATTGTTGGACGACGCATGTGCGCGAGGCGGTGGGTGATTTCAAATCTGGCAAGAATCGAATTGAGTCATTGACGTTCGGCCTGTCAAAGTCTCCGCTGGAGACGAAAAAGGTGTGGACTCCACTGCGTGGGCACACCATCGGCCGCGGCGGCAGGGCACAGAATGTCTCCATTTGAGTTTTTAGACACTCCTTCAATTGATTAAAATCTCAACAAAGTTTGACCTAAATTACTTCCCAAGCCAAAATAGCTGTGAGGCAGAGCCAAAAACAAACAGCTGCAGAGTGGAGACCACAAACTTTCTCAGCCACGGTGGTGGTGGAAGCGCTGAGCCCTGACGATGGACGCCGACTGAATCCCCATTTCCGCAAAATCCAAAATCACTTCTGGTAACCATAGGCGTCCATTGCGAAATTTTGGCACCAAGATCTGGGAACAGGTGCGCAAAGGAGTCAGCGAAACAGCGCGCGTTCATCCATGACGCAGGCGTTGGGCCTACCAACTTCCTTCCTTTGTTTCCTACTTCCGACTTGGATCTTCCCCACCATCACTCCCCATTATTAACCTACAGACTCAAATTTACAACAATGCTCATCCTATTGTTGGGAATTCAGTGGGCGGAAAGGCAGGGTTTGGCCGAGCTAAGCATCTCCAAGACCAAATCTGAGGCAAGAAAACATTCCACACGGGACCGAATCCACCATTTCCTTTGTTTCTACGACTAGTAATTACGATTGAAATCCCCATGGAAAGTGGATGAGAAACTCCGGAAATGGACCTTCCCGTAGGTCTGCCTGGGAAGTGCAACAATTTATATGAGCCGTCCGGCACGTGCCGAGTTCGGAATGTCCCTGTCATGATTCCTGAGTTTGGCTTTCGTTGAAACTTGAAGCTTGGGTCGGGTTGATGGAAATTCCAGATGAGAACATCCCTCTAGGACTCGTAACCTATAATTTATGGATGTCCAGTCTCATCTCGACTGACAAACTGGCCAAGCAGTAAGGAATCTCTGGATGGGGTTCTCGGGCACAATCACATCGGGGGATGGATGTGGGGATGTGGGTTCTTATGAATGTCATCCCACGAAGGGATGATGGAGCCGAAAGGGAAAATTGAATGAAAAATTGAAGCTAAAATCCACGTTTTGCGATGAGATTCGTTCCCTAATCCGAGGATTTAAAATAAAAGGGACTCTGGGGTGGGCCCAGTTAGGACTAATACTGGGTGGTAGTGTTGTGCCTGGAAGGAAATGCCCAGGGAATGAATCCAAGATCACTTCCCCATGTCCACCAAATGAGATAAGGAGAACGATTAAGGAACAATTCATCATTTCTTTCATTCCCATCTCCATCTTCATCTTCATCACCACATTCCCATACTCCCTGAATGCATTCATGAAACCAAGTTCCAGGGCATGCACACAATTTTGTTGCAAATTGTAGCTTCCGGCTCCAGAAAAGAAATCAAAGTGGCCAAAATCTTACCTTGAGTAGTTTGTCTTTTGAGAACCAGACGTCTTCTTCCTCTGCCGGGGCTTCTGGAAGGTTGAGGTCATCTCGTGACCTGGACAAAATGCGACGACGGGAAACCATTGTCGTCGAACGCTGCGGTGGGATTCTTTCAACGGTGCTCCTGTAAGGATCAAAACAAACTCAAGGAGTAATGAAAAATGGTCTGATTGATGAAAAATTGCTCTTGTCATTCACTTCATCGTAACTCAACTCTTATAGAAATTAAAAAACGAATTGCAATTACTTAATGCCCAACGGGGTGACGTTTGGCACAGGTAGTAGAAAGTTGTCAAAGGAATCTGAAAAAGGTCAATGATTTCCAACAGATTTTGTCCCGCGGGGTCGCTGCACCCTTGGACGCCTGGAGTCTGGACTGAACTGGACAGAAATGAATGACGACGCTTCCAGTTTCACTCCTGGAGGAATCCACTCCTTGGTTGCAAATCTAACCTTGCAAAACTGTTGAACTTTGTGCAAAGAACTTGCAAAGTCGGACATTCATTAAAATGTGCAAATTTTTTGCAGAAATGCATCAACTCCAAACGAAGGAAGGGATGAAAAGGTGCAAAAGATGCAAACGAGAAGCCCAGGGCAAGGCCATCTTCACTTTTTAGTTAAAAATTGCAAGATGCCAGAGTCTCGCATCTGTCCCCTCTGCCACATGTCATTGATAATTAAATTAATTTCAGAATTTAGCTTAAAGATTAATGCAGTGCAGTGTGCAGTGAGATGAGTAGACCTGAAGGTGCGACTTGGTTTGCGAAAAGTTAATTAGCCAAATACAATCAGAATGAAATGAGACACGTAAACTTTGAACAGGACAAACTTTTGGTTCATTCCTGTGGGCCATTTCCATGTTAGGAACAGTGGCCAAGGTTAAGTTAAGTTAATGATAACTTGTAATGGTAACTGTAGTGGGGTGGACTAATAATACACTACGTGCATGTTTCCCATTGTAGTGGGTTGCAACAAATGTGGTTCACCATGATTCTACATTTGTAGGGATTCAAAGGTTGTCCGACTGTCTCGTCTCTGTTTGATTTGAAGACACTCGCCTCGCAGAATCCTCAACTGACTCAGCAATTTCATCCTCCAAAATCACTTTTGCAACATGTATTTGAGTTAACCATGAACTGCATGACAAAGTACTCCAATTCTAATATGCTCCCTTCGGCATTCACTACCAGAAAAAGGTGCATCAATTACTAATTACAGTCCCACCTAAAGGGGGACTGTTGAGGGCCCATCCAAGGCATTTAACTTTTCCACGTACGTGGGATATAGGGATGGCTTGACTGAAATTAATGCAAAATCACGAAGTGCGGGTAGATGGAATTCCTTTAATTCAATCAACTATGAAGAAGATCCTTGACTAAATTATCAAATTAACCAACTGTGCCAAGTGGCTAAAAGTGACCTGAAACAATGAAGAGGGACGGGTAAGAGGGTCTTGGTCTCAAAGTTTTGCGAAAGCGAAACTGATGATAGATAACAAGGATGCGATGGATTCGCAATAATGCCAAAACCTTCCCAGCCAAATGGCAGGAGGGAGAGGGGCGGTATTAACCTTTGGGAATTTGGATTTGAAATATGAGGCAATTGTCACGGGCGCACCGTTGGAATCCGTCAAAGTCCTGTTAATAATCAACACCAAGGGGCAGCGGGATTGGAAAACAATGAAGATCCCAAATTGGATCCCAAGTCGTGAAAAAGAATGTCAATTGAAATTTCTATATTCGGAACTGAATTAAGCAGAGAAAGTCTCCGTCCACTTTCCACACCAATTCATCCAACGCCAGCAGAAGTGCGTGGAATGCAGGAACATTTGGAACAAAAAGTGTCTGATCCGCACAGATTTGACAGTGGGGAAGGCGTTAATGAACTTTTGATGATCGTGAAAACTTTATTAATTGCACATCCGAACCTTGTGATTTGTCCCTCCATAGAATTATCTGCTCCTAGTACCAAAGAATTATTTCGAGCATCTTCGATTTTTCCCTTCCGGCTATGCAAAAGTAAAAGCGAAAGTGCGAACTTTGGCAATTCGACAGGAGCCTGCAGGTTTTAAGCTCCAAAGAAAGCGTTCAAGACACGTTCAGGAAAAGTCAGGAATTGCTCACTTGCGCCATTTATACAAGACGTGATTCGAAATTGACAGTGAGGTCTTTGCAGGGAATCAATGAATTTCATCCTGACGGAATTAGTTTTCCGTCTTCCCATCAAAACTTTTGAATCAAAAGTGAGGGCGAAGAAGGAGCCCAAGTCTGATTTGTGTGATTACGCACTTGTGGTTCAAAAGTGAGCGCAGGTTTTTGGACCCAAAATGATGATGGATAGCGTCTCGATTCTTAGCGTCCTTTTGGTCCACTCCGCCCATCAATGTCACAATAATGGGACATTTATTCCAATCATACCCAGGTACAAGGGCAACTTTCACTTTTTTGGATCAACGACGAGATCAACAATGATGAGGGGGGATTATTTGGACAAAGTTCTAACTGCCTAGAAAATTAAATAGAGTGACATGGGAGTATGGGTAACGGTGGTGGTGGTAACTTATGAGGGGGGTTCATACAAGTTTAGTTCTAAAAAGGAAGGTCTAAACCACCACGGAACAATCAATAAACAAAAGCACAAGGAGAGTACAGCACTCTGGGGAACAAAAGAGATCCAATTAGATCTGATCTTGAGCCACCATAGCCCTGTCAGAGTCCTTAAGACTCATAGAGTCTTATTCTTACTTGAAAATCAAGTATGAGTGATCCAATTTCCCCACATTTGGCGCACCGGCGTTGACGGACGTCGTTCGATCCCAATTCCCAAGCATGAAATCCTAATTTCTTGAATGCCAAAAATAATCCACTACCCCTACCCGTAGTGAATTTTCTCAAGTTTTTTGCAATTAGTAATTGAATTATGCGAATTTCCGCCCTCTCCTCACTTTTACTTTCATTAAAGTTGATGAATCCATTAGCTTCTTCTCTGCTCACCGTTTTGAGCAACTCGCCCCACTCGAGGGGAACTACAAACAAACTTTCTTCGTCCGTCGACCATTGGCACACGGGATGGTGGTGGTAAGATTGGAATTGAAATTTGCAAATTACGGCACTTCACCCCTTCAAATGGGAACCAACGAGGAGGAACGAATTGCGAATTGCCATTGGCTATTTCTTTGCCTTACTTTTCACACACAACATTTTCTGGCTAATTGGGATTCGCACAAAATTTCCTCACGCTCTCCGGCCCGCCGCGTGGGTGTAAGTGAGCCTCGTAAGTGTTAAAAGTCAATTTTCCATAACTCATCCCAAATTGGGACCAAAATTATCCCTTCCTTCCCCACCAAAACCTTTTTTTTAGGGCAATTAGGGCAACAACTAGGGCAATTGATTGGATGATTTTATAGACAACAATTTTTGCAAATTGGTACCGCTAATCATTACAAATTAGGGGAGGGGAATGACCTCCAGGGGATGATTTACGTCCACGGCGCAAGCTCAGTGAATCTTATCAGGGGAAATCCGTGTTCAATCTCACACCGATTAGACAATGGAATCGCTTTCACTAATTTTGCATCTAACGGCTTTGGAAAACAATTTGCAAATTTTCGCTAAACGATCACAACCTGAATCTTGGGTGCCACAAACCCATTCTTGCTAATTTTTGCACTTGTTAGGGCCAAAACTCGCGTGGATGGAATTACAAGGACCCCCAGATTCGAGTCCGTCACTGTTGATAAAATTGGTAAATTCCTGTTGCACTCCAATGTCCTTAGTTGAGCTCCCATGGATTGGCGGGCCAACGCCCTGTTTTCTGTAAGGTACACCACGGGCCCGACCCCAACTCACGTTGGGATTGACAAGGTCATCTTTGAGGGTTGATTGATTTGTTACAGTTAAATGACGACGCTTTAGAGCAGCAATCAATTACTGATGATGAAGTTATGCGGTTGAAAAATGAATTCATCCTACACAAGTGATGCAAAATGTGTACCAGTGTCACACCAAACCAGCCCAGCCCACCCATCCCTTGTGCCTGTCATCCCCACCCGAAAATCACTCCACCAAATCACCGCTGATTTTGCAATAAATTTTGCAATAATTGGCTAATGTGATTCAGATTCCCATTTTTAGAACCCTCGCCCCGCGTGAGCTCGAACCTGTCAGTGTCAAAGACCAAAAACATTTTGATTTATGAGGAGAAAATTGGATCAATTTCAATCCTCCTTTAGTTGGCAGTAAAGATTCGACTTTGTTTGCAAAAATAGAAATGGCTTTGGTAACGTTTGTAAATTTGGGAATAGGGATTACCATTAGCCTCAAACGAGGACCTGATTCGACACTAAAACTTGCTAAATGAACTGGGAGCGAAGTGGTTACAAATTTTGCATAGAAATGGCAGTTGACCCAAAGTGTGTGCCATTTTTGAGCCAGGCGGATTCACCAGGATTCATCAGTAGGAATTAAGTCAACAATGCAATGTAAGATGATGGTGTTGGACATGATGCTCTCATCCCCAATGTCACAACACCACCACCACAACCACCTTACTTGACATTAAACTAATCGTTTTGGCAGTCAATTTCCAATGCAAATAAAAATTTCCATAAACTGACGGGCGATTATCACCTTTCGCCTTTGATTCATTATCGCTTTCAGGCGGAAAACTTGTGTGCAAAATTCAAATTAAGTTCGCAACGAAGTCATTTTTGTATCATTTCAGCTCCCAGACCCCAACGCCAGGCGCCAGGCGTCTATAACTCTGTCGACCAGCATCTATTTCAATGGAAAACGTGAAATTGACCTGTGGAAGGTCAAAGCGACCAAAATCTCCTACAACTTTGCCCAATTTCCTCCAGTTTATCTGGAGGTACAGAAACTGGGCCAATCATCGTCGACGAGAATTTTTGCAAAGTTTGCCAGAGGCCGAAAGAGTGAACTTAAATTTCCATCCGTGAATTTTCAATTTTGAAATGCAGGAATGCAACTTTTCCCAAACTACATGTTCACGACTATTGTAGAAATTGGCCCAGTAGGTTTCCGCCGAGCGATGAAACTCGGAGATTACTGGGCCAACTGGCAATACGCATAACGGAAGGCGCATAAGTGGATCTGATCCACACAAAGATTCCCACAGTTTCTTGCAAAATTCTGCACTCAGAGGAGGACTTTCCTACAACAATTCTTTGCAGAATTTGCATTTGGAGTTCGTGACTTTAAAAGTCCTATCCTTCCTATATGACCTGATACAATTAAAATGAAGGACGCATAAAGCGGTGTGGGCTTTTGGGGTACAGCTGAAGCTTCAAATGTCGTCCAAAGTCAATTCCGTTTCGTATTTTCTGGTATGTAAATTTTTATACAAGATCCAAGATCACTTGGTTTAATGGGCTCCTGCTCATCTCCTGCATAAATTATCACCACTTTACCTCTCTTCATCGTTATTGTTAGTGCACTCCCAGTTTGGCCAACGATTTCCATTTTATCTTCTACGCCAAATCCACTCCGTTTCTAATGAAAATGAAACCTAGGACCGGTTCCTATTCGTGTCAGAGATCCCAACGAAAACGAATTTAAGGAGATTCCCAATGCTTTACGCCCGAAGAGTACAATAGGAAATTGCTGATGGATAACTGCGGAGGTGCTTAAGTGTTAAAACATTTTAACTTGAGCAACAAAATCCAGTCACATAAATCCAGTAACAATTAAAACGGCGCTGGAAATTTACGTACCAAAAATGCGGCCTCCAGATTCCAACCCCCGTTTTTTAACCGTGGAGGCGCTTTTGGGAAAAATTTCCAGAAATTTTGGATGTAACTTTTCATGGAAAAATAGCTATTGCCAAGTGGTGAAAATGTGGGGAGAAGGGAGGAGAATAAGGTCAGTCCACGTCTATTTATGGACCTACTGGCCTATTGTTCCAGTTGAAATTTCACTCTCCATTTCTTCGTCACCTGAAAACATAACAGGGAGCCTTACAGGGAGTCTTACAGGGGCCTTACAAGGCGCAACAATCCTGGCAACAATTGAAACTCAACGGAGATGCGTAGTGGCCCAGTGGCCCAACAACCCAATTATCTTCATCATTCTCAAACTTCCAACAATTGAAGACCTCCGTAGGAAAATTTCTCTTGCAAATTCATAATTGAATAACAGACAACAGAGGAGCAGGAGCAGAAGCAGATTCACCTTTTATGCAAGCAAAATCAAATAACCTAATGAACGCACCCCGTGAACACACGCAAACCAAAACCGCATCTGCAGCTTGACTTTTTTGCCTCTTTTGCATTTTGCAAGATTTGCATTTTGCAAGGTTTGCCTACTCGCGGCGATTGGGGAGAATTTGCAATTGCAAATTTCCAAAATGGGAATTAGGCGCTTACCTTTGGGAAAGATCCAAAAATTCACAAGTGGTCCGAAACAATAGCGGTGGTTCCTCAAACTAAGTTCAAATCCACTGGAAGCGTAAACTTCACTCGAAGCGGAAAACTTCACTCCGAAAAATCTCCGGGGCGGTGGTAAGCGTAGTAGTTACAGGACAGGGGGTTGCCTAACGTGTCCGTGGCGGACGGCGGCGTTCTTGGAGAGCGTCTTTCCCGTACCAAGAACTTGACGAAACTGACTGGTTAAGGGGCATGGGAAAATGAGCATCCACCACTGCCATGGATTAATGTGAGAGGAGGTTGTGGGAAGTCCCCATTCACCTTACCTGTTCATCCCTCATGCCAATTCCAAAGCGTCTTCCAATCTTTCATCAAACGCTTCAGCCTTATGCCTTCAATCCCAATGCGAATTCACATTTCCCTAACGCAAGCACCATCGCCCTTCAACTTACTCTCCCTTTCCACCGTGCGTGTGAAGGAAACCCAAGGAATTCCTCCAGGAAACTTGGGAAGGTCATGCGGAATGGGTTCCAGCACTGGAAAAATAGCGTGGGAGTTGACAATGAACTCACTGGAGTCCCCAACCTCCGCACCTCCTGGAATCCGCATGGTAAGAAGGAAGCAACGATTTAGAATTGGAGGCGGAAAATCGTGAGTCCCGTCCATGAATTGTGGGATTGCTGGACCCACGGCGTTGAATTTTGCCACTGGTGGACGGGAATCTCAACGGGCGATGGGATCTGGTTCCCCTTCAAGTTCCCGGAGGATGAGGATGGAATTATGGAATGATCTCAATAATTATGCTCACTGAATAACAAAGGGAATGGGAAATGGACCGGAGTTGCGGTTTTTATAAATGCATTTTCTTAAAGCGCCATGGAAAAAGATTCGCCTCAGATCCACATTCCAATCTCCGGCTACTTTCCCAGCGAATTTCGAATTGTTACCCTCAAATTATTAACCCACAATTGGAACATAATTGCACTCGGCCGAAACTATCCCCGTCGGCCCAATTGGGTCCACGGACCACTTTGCAGTCGGCAGTTTCCCAGTTCCCAGTTCTCAACCAGGGAAGGGCATGCGCGCTGGAATCCAAGCGTAAGAGATTCTTGCCTGCTTTTTCAAATTTCTGGACTGGAAAAGTGCACTGGAACAGTGGAATTGCAAATGAGCAATCTATATGCAAGTGGACGCCAGCGCACGCGCACCAAAACTCACACTCCATTACATTTCGCCGTAGTTTCATCTGTTTGGTGATCTCTAGGGAAAATTATTGGCCACGTAGCGTCCATTATGCCCATAAATCATTCCGCTTGAGGAATCCTCCATCCCTACATGCTAATCATTCCCATCACACTCTTGGATGTGAAAGGCCAATTTTCATATAAATTGATCATTATGTTACCTTAATCCTTGTTAGAAAGTCCGAGTACAAATTTTTAGCAGGTAAAATTGCGGAATGTTTGGACACTTTAACAACACTTGAAGTGTTTTTTTTTAAATGCCAAACGCGTGTCGGTACAACTTAATTCCTCCGTTGAGATGACAAACGCAAACGGTCAAGGTTGACTAACATTCTAGTTCATCTGGCATGAAGAAGGATTTTTCATAAAGCAAAAGTTAAACGTCCGAACACAAGTGGCAAAAAGTCAGTAGAGCTTTTTTAGCACTAATTTGCATTTTTCGTGGTAGAAATGGCGCATGCGTAGTAAATGAAAAGGTGGAATGTATTTCCAGCCTTGCCCCATTCATGAGGGGAAAGAAGCGTCGTCAGAATTATGAAGGGATATCCTCGTACCAGCGGGAGAATTCAAATATTGGAGCGAAGATAATGTCCGTGTTTTGGACTTAATTTTGTGATATTAACAAGAATGGAATGAATACGGAAGGAGATTTTGAAAGGGAAAGCTAGGCGTACATTGAATTAATTTAGTAGTGGCCTGATCTGAATTGCTCAAATGCCCCACTCCGTTCTTTTGTAGTGATTATATTTGTAGGGTTTGGTGTTTTCCCTTATTTGCACTCCTTGATTACTTTATGTGTCCATGTCAGTGGAGGTACTTTCTTAATTTATCCTCCCTGACATCATGACCAAAAACCACCAAGTAGACAATGGACGCAGGGGACATTCACTACTAAACAGGTTGTACTTGTACAATGCCTCCGGGGATTCGCAAAATCTCATTGCGAAATATGTGATAACTGATCCAATTTAGTTGAGTACAAAACGAAATTCTATAAATCATAACTGGGATTTGACAGCGGACCTACTCCCGAACCAAGGCAAATAAGGCGAGGGCAGAGGTCGGACATTAATCCAATTCAATCAAGAGGCAAAACAAAAGGAAATTATGCAAGGGTATCGTAACTTTTAATTTTAGTACGCAGACGCGACGTTGTTCCCAACGCCCAAGTTATAGGTCACGGACGGCGGAAATGACACATTTTCCAGAGACTTGACGACGAGAAATAAGACGCACGCGCAGCATTTTGGAGTTTCCTTCTGACAAATTCGTTTTTAATCGAAATTTGAATAAAAGACGCCACAACGCAAGTTGTGCCAAAACTTACAAAGTTTTCTTCCTCAATTCAGATTCGGCGTGAAATTTCAAGGTTTTGTGACTGTAAAATTTTGATGACAAAAATGAAGTTTTCTTTAGTAATTTTTAATTTTCAAAATTAATTTTGTGCATTTCTCCTCTGTTCCGTTTGACATTGACCTAAAAATGACCCTTGCGTAATCCTGCTCCACTGCGATGAAAAACTGGGATAGATTAAATCTCCACTAATTTTGAATTTCGTGCAGATCTGAATTACAAAATGAAGGCTTACTAAGATTCCCCCATATTTTGACTTCCTGTCGCCTATGATTATTTCCGCCCTCTTCCAAATTGGCGACAAAAAGCGTGGAAGATGGAACTTGTAAGGAGGAAGATGAGCTCATGCCCCGTGCCAATCAAACTTTTTCGTGAGGACCCTTCTACCCTTCCTTGTTTCGATGATGTCCTGACCCAGATTCCTGCCTTGAAATATAGGATCCAATTTGCAATAAAAACAATTAAGCACTTCGTTTTTAGCACCTCATCCCCAAGAAATCATGTCAGGATGGCTTAACCACCACCACCACCGCAAAGATCATCCCCACTTTAGCTGCCGTGTAAATTTTCAATTAATGGGGGACAGTTTATATTTTTATACCCCGTAGGAAATTGGAATGAAAGTCCACGCCTCGGCCACCACATTCTTGGAAATAAAATGCATCAGTTTTTGTGTGCAACGAATGTCATTCAGAGCGGAAAGTCATCCCAGAGTGTCGCCACGCACCTATGCATGTACAGCGACCATTTGTCGAGTAACGCATCTTCTCCATTGTTATATTTCTGACATCTTTTGCCACTTTTTGTAGAAAATGAAACTGAGCCCCCTGGCGTCTGCGTACAAAAGTAATTGTAGATTTGGGATCTTTGCGGTTGAGACATCAACTAGGCCACACTACCCACTGAAACTGACCTTATCTTTTCCATCATAAAGCTAAGATTATTAGTGGTAATAAAACACCCCTTTCTTATTAAAAATTGGTCGTATGCGTAGTGCGGTTCGCATCAAGTCATTTCAAGGTGGAGGAAATTCGCAAAAGTTCCCCCTGTTCAATTTATAAGGCTCGAAATTGTCATCGAAAATCCACTACTTTGCTTCCAACTTTATATACCGAGGCGAGTCAACCAGGTCAAGGTCTCCAGCAGGAGCAGGAGCAGTGACGGCAAATTAGTCGCTTAGTTTCAGTCTTTGGCCTCATGATAAACGACGGAGCATAATTGCAAAATGTTAATCCAACGTTCCTCTCTTCTGGTTTTCAGAATTGCAAACAGAAAGTTTCCAATTTCCCCCCACATGCCTGTGTTTGTCCCACCTCATAAGAAGTAAACGCCATTTTATAAGAATCTCAAGTTGGCAAATGGGTTAAACGTCACATTTCCATAAATTAGTGGTTAAACCCCTGCTACAATTTTCAATTGACAAATTATGTTTACTGGGGGACAGTTTTCGTGTCATCCCCAATTAACTCACTGGCTACTGCATTTTTTTTTGGCAGAAACACAAGTTGCGAAAATTTATGTAAAATTACATGCAATCCGGACTCTTGTCAACATTGTGCCCTGACATGACACGGACACGTGTCACAAAAACCTGACCACTATGATCCTTCCGCCTGCATCAACTTTCCTCAAGCAATTCTGCAATGGACTGGGCAAAAAAAAAAACTTTCCAGGAAGCTTACTTCCCAATTTCATGTTGGCGTTAATCTAATTTCCTGTCAATGGTGGCATGTGCTTTCTAAAGCGTATCCCCAGGAATTCTTAATTAATAACCACGGATGCAGTTACGCACAGTCCAACAACTAATCAACACGGAACTACTAAATTAGGATTATGGGAATGGAATGGGGAGTGGGCGTGGTACCTAGTAGAGGCCTAGGAACACGTAGACTAATCGCCCATGTAAAAATGTTACATTTACTACAACAATGAATGGTAACGCGGACAAGGAACAATGGGACCACAAATTTATTATGGTAAGGAACTTGTTTACACTTGAAAAATGCAAATTATTGACAGGAGCAAGTGAAGCGAGGCAGGATTGAATCAATTGATTATACAACCCCTACAACTTTTGCATAATTTTGCAGTAAGCATGTAATGTTTCCGAGCACAATTTATGAGATGACAGCAGTAAATGCTGGACGCCATGAAGGGGTTTGTTATTTTCCGCATTTTGGGATTGAAAAACAACTTTCTCCCCGGTTGATCCCAAAATACCGTTTTGGGAAGGCCATTTACGAATTCAAGGCTTCTCGTTGTCGTCCCATCGTTAAGGTTCCACTTTGTTCAAGGTTCAAATCCTAATCCCCCCGAACCCTCGGGGATTTGATGATGGATTGGGTATAAGAATTTCCAGGAGTTGACATCGAAGCTCAGGCTTGTTGTGACTATTTGTGGGAAAGGGATCAAGTTATGATGACCGACCTGACCTTGTCATCTTTGGTAGTTCGGAAGTAAATGAAGTTACTTTTGTCGCCTGTCGTCTGGAAAACCTCCTGTTTATGAAAAATTTTATGGGAGGTATGCATCCTAACTTTAGTGCCTCCAGAATCCCGTTGACGTTTGCATAAACGTCAACAAGATTAAAAGAAAGCAAAAAGTTATTGAAATCAAAGGTAAGCGAGGATGATGAATGAAGGAGGGGATGAAAAGGACTTTGGCAAAAGTTTAAAAATAAACTTGCAAACTTCTGAGGCGTTGATTTGTTATCAAAGGATCACTTATTTGTCCTGCCCCAAGCGGTTACTTGGACAGTTGCAGAGCATGACAGGGCCCGCTGACAACCTGCAAAATGGTTTGTGCTAAAAATGGTCCTACCCTCAGAAAAGGTCAACGTTCTCTCCAGTGGAACCTCAACAATGGAAGGTGGTGGAGGCATTTCCGCATTTCCTACATCTCAAGATCCCATTATAAAAAGATACAAGGAATGGACTCCGAGATGAGAAAAAAGTTAAGTGCGTCCACACTTACCACCACTTGATGGGTGATGAAGGGGGGGGGGGGGGCTGACTAATTAAAAACATGAAAGGAAAAGCAAATAAGAGTGAAAGGTAGATGGGGATGATAAGGGGCGGAATACAATACAGAATGAAAGGTACTGGTACGAGGATGATTCATCCCCCGCCTAGGTCACTGACTGACTGGAATTGACAGTGACATTCTCATAATCACAATTAAAATTGATTCCCTTATTTCAGTATGGTTTGAGCAAAGGTAAGGAAGGAACGTGAGTCTGCACTTAATGGGACTTATAATTGAACATTTGGCCAAAATAGGAATTAGGAGTTGTAGTTAACTGAGGGGAATGCCAATCAACCGGAGTGAATTGAGGGGATTTAAACCATTGTGCATCCTTCTCATAGTCCAAAACCTTCAACAATGGATGGACTTGTCATAGAAAAAAGGATCTCAGACGTTACCACCACCACCAAGTTAAAATGTTCGAATTTTGATGGAAACAAGCGACGCTTCATCACCGACTCTTGAGGACAAATGAGAAATGCGAGTTAAGGATTTGAGACTTTTTTGTAATTTCATTGCCATTTCAAGGGGAGAGTACAGGCAAGGGGTCCAAGTGTGACTAATTACAGATTACTTAAGACGTAATGAAAAGCACGACACCAATAAGGCTCAAGTAATTAGTCAAGTGTGGAGTGCCCATCGACCTCCAAATCAAAACAAGAACTTACGTTTTTGACAACAAAGTTTACTAATTCCCTGCCCCTGAAGTCTAAACTTTAGAATTTCAGGCTCAAACGCATGTTTTTGGGTAGAGAAAGTGGAAATTTCATGAAAAATTCAAATTCGAAAATCCTCATCGTTTTTGTTGTTTTCTTGCGCACGCACACCTCCTTCCTTTTCATACAAATTAAAATCCCATTCTGCTCCTGATGTAAGTTACGTTATTAATCGGCTTGGTTACAATTTCGTTTGGAATTGCATTAATAGGAGCCGAAAAGGATCCTCTTTGGGCTTGAAAATGGAGTTAAGAGGGGCTTACCTTTGACTAAAGGTCCGCTTAATCTTATGCTGAAGTGTCCACATAATGCCGCCGCTCTTTGCAATTAATCACCACCTTCCTGCGTGTATAAAATCACCGTTACTAATGAGCTTAGAATCCACGCGTGCGCACCACCACCACAATCAGTTTCACACTTTTTAAGTCCAAAATTGATCGCGCTCCGCAACTACTATTTGAAACGCTTCTTCTTGACTTACGTAACCCTGCACACCTGCCCAGTGGCCTACTGAACAGTGACTGATGAATTCGTTTTCTTTTTTTTTGGTTCCAATGATGAAATTGGGTGGCGGCTCCTCTTGTATAATTGTTGAAGATTCCTATAAAAACATCTTGTGGAGTCCGGTCCTGCCCACACTTTTGTCAATAGCACATTCTGACAGGTGAGAAGTGGATTTTGGGATGACAGATATGGATATGGATGAGGCGTTGAAAGGGATGGATTGATTTGGAATTGTATTAACGAACAAGATGAATCTTTGCAGAAAGGCGTGCAGGCGACGTTCGGCGACACTTCCCCGTATCTTTCAAGGTGCTCAACTTTGTCCTCCCTGGCCAAAATTGGTCGCAAATTTGGAATAAAATGGTGCGATGGGTCAATGTCGCAGCCAGGCGAGAGACACGGAAACACGAGAGGTCTCCAAGCTTTTCCAAAATGGCGTAAAGTAAACTAAGCCCACACACCAAACGTCTTACGCCGACTTGGTTCGTAAGTCACTTTCGATTGTGCACTGCCACTGTCACTTATTAGGGTAAGATTAAAGGGATGAATTACATGTGGCCGTAACTTATCCCTTTGCGCTGCTGTTAACTTGGATGCTGTTTTCATTTGCAAAGTTTCCTTGGTTCGCTGCTTTTGATATTATTCGACTCCCTTAAAATAAAAATGGGATTGCGCCATAGGTGCCCACCGTGTGATAAAAATGGGCCATTTTGGGTACAACATAGCCAGCGGTAGTGGACATGGCGGAGGGCCCAGAAACCCTTTGGTCCCTTACCTTTGGTTTTAGGGTTGTGCGCCTTTGGATTTTGGATGAGGTCTGGTGAACTTGAGTGTTAATTCGTTAGGTTTCCAACTCGTAGGTTAATTTCCATGCTTGATTCGAAATGGGAAACAATGGTCAACTGAATTGCGTCTTGATAGGAATAATAGAATTGTAAGTGCATCCAAATGAAACTTAAAATAATTAAATCAACCCCTCATTTGTTACAATTGCAATTAAGATTAATTCTTTAGACGTATTTCGGCTATTTAAAAAAAAATAGTTTTAGAAGTTTTAGAAGATTTAGAAGAGCTTTGAAAATTGTCAGAAAAATAGAGCAGAGACAAGAAGCATGTGTGGTGCGCAGGCGGCGTTGCATAACACGTCGTCTGACTTTAATTAGTCGCCATTTGGAATCAATGCCAGCTTACACTAATAGCAGGCACAACAATGGGACTCGTAAATTGCAATAAGATCCAATTGTTATAATTTCATAAAGTGAGCTCACAAATATTTTTACCACAATTCATGCGTTGCAATGAAGTAATTACATCTTTACGTTCATTAAATCCCTTCTTTACTTCATTACATGATTGCGGTGCGGTGGTGGTGGTGGTGGCGGTGGTAAGCTCTGCGCAGACGCAGTTCCTTTAAATCCTTCCTACTGTCACGGAATTGAGCACAAAATTAAAAGGATTGCAAATTCATGACTCTATTTCCGCTCAAGTGAAACTGAAAGAAGGGCGCTTTGGATGATTAATTACAGATCAGGAATGTCACTTGAATGCATAGTACGACAGTTTAATGTCATTCACTGTCTTGTGTTAGTTAATAAGCTAAGATTATTTTACGACAGGATCGCTGCTGAATTAGCACAATTCCAATTAAGAGTTACAAATTGTTGCAAGTAAATTTCCAATTTGGCGAAGCTTATCGTCTAAGTTTTAAATGTGGCGGGAAATGCCCACGGTGTAGTACCACCGCACCTGTAATTAAATGAATTCTTTTCCCTTTATCTTGATTCTCCTAATTTCAGAATTTGGACCCCTGACCTTGACCCTAATGAAATGAGAGGGTGCCGTGACTTTAACATTTTGCTAAAAAGGTGTGAAACTCACACTTTCCACGCAGATTTAGAGGATTAAGGGAGGAGGCGTGTTTTACCAAGTTGCAAAATTGGGTGTCAACCAGTGTAAAACGAGTGACAAGACAAGACAAGTGGCTAATTTGACCCTCCAAAATCCGAGAACGGTCGTGTATTTTTTATTTATTGTTGGTCAGTACCTTAGATGTGATCAATTGGAAGTTTATTGTGCCTAAGCAAAGATTAATTATTGATCTAAGAGAGCAACCCTTATTTTATCGCTCTTAAATGGACTAAGGTCACCCGTGTCAAACAATTAGGCCTCACTCAACCTTTGTTGTGGAAATAAGTTACAAGAATGATTGTTGGGATGGGGTGGTGGTGGCGCATGAGCAATGAGCATTGAAAGTAATTTATTTAATTCTTCCTTTCTTTGAAATGTTACGTGAGTAAATCTCAATCCCAATTAGGCTCAAATTATTTATTTTATTTATTTAACTTGTGTAAAGTGTCCCAAGACGTGATTTATGGATTTAACAGGTTGGGGGGATTTTCAAGTCAAAATATCGCCATTTCCCCCCAAAATATTAAGAATGCTTCATCATTTCTTGCCTCACCGTCACCGTTTGCCTGTCGTCGACGTAAGGAAACAAAAGTCAAAAGGCTAATTTCAGTAAACGACGTTAAGTTGAACAACACGCGAGTTGCAAAATTGCAATTTTTCAATTACAGTCTCCAAAAGTTTTGCCAGCAATTGGCTGATTTTGAGTATTCGCAGATGCATTTCCTGCGGGGGACTCAATTTTGTCGGTGTCGTATTTTGCAAAAAGGTTCGAAATAATTTGCACGGGTTTGCGAATATTTTAGGTGGCGAGGTATTTTTGCAAATTAGGATATTGGCACTACTAAAGTATGGCTTGGCAGGGAGGTCAAAGTGAAATCCCCTGCGTATCGACCTGTTGTTTGTTAACTTGTTCGTTTAGATAATTAATTTTTAGTGTCCGATTACATAGCCACCTCACCTGCAGAAAAGTTAACAAACGCTTCTGTGAGCATGAACGCAATCTGTCATCACTTTTTTTGCAAAAGCTTTGCCACCTTACTACTGTCAGTTCTTGCTAAGGGTCAAGTCAAGTTCAATTCCTTGCCACGGCAGAGGAATGCCTTTTGATTTGGTAGTTCATGCAGTCCCAGTTGATTCATTTGTCATCATCCCTTGCCAATTCGCTTCTATTGTTTATGGCACCTTCATTTCATCCCATTTTTAACCTTGGTGTTATTTCTGCACTTCACCGTTAATGGCCTCCCAAAATTTTCAACGCATAATTGCCCTGCCTTCGCCCTGGGTTGTTTTTCCCATAACAATAAATTGGGTCCCAATTGAACTGAGCTAAAGGGGATACCAAGTAATTAATCACCATTTTACAATAATTATGAATCAAACCATATCAGTCGATCAGAATCATGAACAAGGATTGGCAAAAGTGAAAACAAACGTTCGTATCTGTTTTTCCATCGCAGCTTGACAGATTTCATCTATAAGGCTTCGAATAAAAGTTCCGCAATTTAAAATATTGTCGTCGCCATCGTCCTTAGCTCCGCTCTGTAAATTGCGTTCAAGGAAACTTGTCTAATTGAAATTCAGGGGACGAATTTAATATTTTTAAATGTCTGGAATCATTTGAGCCAAGGGGTAAATGGCAGAGCTGTGCCTTTTTGCATCAAATTCAGCGCATTTTGGTGGAGAGCTGCAAGTATCCACTAATTCACTTGCCAGTTATTTAGTTTGCCAGCCCAGATGTCCACTCCATGATGAGTTTCATTTGAGGTGTTACATAAACACTGGAATTCTTCCAGTTCAGGAGGTGTTCGTAAGTAAGTTCAAGTTCAAGTTAATTGGTGTTGACTTGTGGTGGGGCTTAATTAGGTTTGAATCATCTAAAATTCTCATTAGGAACAATTAATTTTTGGATTTAATTGTATTTAAAGCTTTTACATTTCCAAGCCCGTCCAAAACGTTTTGTGCTTCAGTGTATCAACCGTAGCTTGCTTCGCTAATCACCATGTCTGGCCGCGGGAAAGGAGGTAAAGGACTAGGGAAGGGAGGAGCCAAGCGACACAAGCGCTTGGTACATCCAATGGTCACGCGCTCGGCGTCAGCGTCATCAGCAGCGATCAAGGAGTATCTCAACCGTACAGTTCGCCCAGTTTCAAACGAAATTGAAAAGCAACTGGCTCAGGTAGAGGTCAGGGAACATACGACCAGCAACTCATTCGTCTCAGGGGCAGGCGTCAATAAAGTGGATGGAGTCGGACATGCTGGAATTACTGGAGACCAAATGTCAATCGCTTAAATGGTCTCATATCCAAACAAATTTTAAAGCGGAAATAAACATTTTGTTAATTATGTAGTTTTCCAACTTCTCAATTACTTCAATTCATCGTCAACTTTTGGGAATTCCGGCGCTAAACTTCTGCCCGTAAAACCTGAATCCGCGGGAAACGTTTTAA
>JAQIWD010000023.1:0-53543 GCA_034694825.1 Anurida granaria
GGATCAGCAGAAGACTTGGAATCTATCTTGAAGTTTATGGAACAGGAATTCAAAGAACTTGGCTACTCTGTTTTAGTATAATTGCAACAAGTTCAATTACTCACGTGACAATACATGGCCTCCATTTCCAGAGAAATAGGTCGCATTGGGTATGTTCTGCAATTAATAGACTTAATAATTAGTTATTTGTTCCAGCAATACTGCTAATGGGGTATGAGCTGAAATCCCTAGACTTAATTAGTTTGTGCTTTCAGTGGTGAAAGTCATCGTTAGTTTTGAATTGAAATAAAATGAACTAAATAGAAAATCTTTTTACAAGACTAAATTGCTGATCTTATTGAGCATGATTCCAAACGTAGGAATACGAATCAGGGTATACTGAAATTGGTTTGATTAATGATTAATCACAAGTTAAAACAATTCACAGAACACAGAAAGAATTTTTCAGAATTGAAAAGAAGAGAAAGTCACTTTAAGGTTTTTGAAGTTGGGGCAAAGGGAGAATTCGCGGGCAGCTAAAACTTTTAAAATCCATGCTTCTTCGCTCCTTTTTTGCGGAATGCGCTGACTAAAATTTCATTTCAAGTAAAGTTTTTTATTTTAAAGTCATTTTGATTGATCGAGTTTTTCATTCAAGTTTTGTTAATTGGAATTGATTGATTGATTCAAACAATTCAAAATTGACTATAAGTTAAAGAAGCCACGAAGAACTTAGGCGGGCAGGAGAGTGGGCGGTAAGTTGGTTCTTTCTTACTTACTTGTCATTTTGATTTCCTAACTGATTCCCCCCTCATATTTTTGGTTGACCTTGAAAAAGAATTCTCTAACTTTACGAACATTTACTATTATCATACGCCTGTGTCAATTACAGTACATTTGCTATTAACCTTTTATAGGTTAGGTGCTGTGACCTTGACCAACTTTCGGCATGCTGAAAGAAATACAAAAGAATTGGAGATTCCTCGGCAGCCATGTGTCCTCCAATTACAATCAACTAATACGTGGTAGCGGCACTCCAAATCGGTGCTGCAATCACCGCAAGTGCTCGACATTTTCAGTATCCCGTCGGTTCCATTATGGGATGTCACGCAACAATACAGTACATTCAACTTTATATACTAGTGATTGCTACTCTAAAAATCGATTTCAACCCAGTATACCGCTACGTCCAGCAGCATCGTTTTCAACAAAATCCACATCGGAAAACAATGTCGAAGGTGCGGATGGCCTCAGTGAGTTGGATTTTGAAAGTGACAATGAACTTGGAGTAGACCCAGCAGCTACTGAGGATGACTCCTCTTCTAATCACCTCTTTACCAATTTGTATCCAAATAATCCAGATCCAGTGTTGGCAAGGATTATGGATGCTGGCACCATAGAGCAAGTATTCGAGGCATTTGAGTCCATTGCAGAAGAATCGGAGAGGACACCCGAACAATCATCTCAAGCCCTTTCTTCCTTGTGGGATCTGCAAAAATTCATTTTTCAAACTGGATTTTCAAACTTTGACCCAGAGCGCGATTTTAGCAACAAGCGTGAATATTCAAAGAGGCTTTCAGCACATCCGACTTTCCAGAAAATACTTGGACATGTCACTGAAAATGTCCAGTTCCTAGAAGACGAGCCCCTTGCCGCCTCTCTCCTCTGCCTCAAGAAATTGGAATTCAATATCCGATCATCCGCCTGCCAAGCTCTCATTACAGAATTGGGGAGGAGGAAAGAGACTTTGGGATTACCCGCTTTGTCCAGGCTTTGTGTAGTGCTACGAAATGAAGGAATTTACGGAAGTCTGTTTATTACAGAGTTATTCCCTAGGCTGGCAGATCTGATACGGGAAATGGATAATAGTCAAGGACTTCGTTTAGTTTCAATTGCTCTAAGGAGTGCCAACAGATGTGCACCGCCTTCCCTGATCAAGTTGTACTACGACCGTCTAGCAACGCTCCACAAGTCTAATCAACTAATCGGAATCGAGCCCTCAATTTACTGTAAGGTTCTACTCTGTCTGAATGATACGAAATGGATCCATCCAGGACCGAGACCGAAGGATGGTGCTAGGCCTGAAGAACTTTTGAGAATCATTGGACATCTCCTAACTCCAGTCCTAACCGAGCTTCCTTTAGTGGATATCCTTTCCCTCCAGCGAATCCTGGAGTTTGGTCCGTTGGAACCACCCAATTTTATTCAGGCCCTCAATGGAAGGATTGCCCGACTAATCGAAGAATCGAAAGAAGAAACTCCTCGACTCGATCTCATCTGTTGCTTGGCTCCAGTAACCAAACGTTCATTGGAGCAGAGGAAACGCTTAGCATCTTTTGTAGAACAATACTTGGACTCTTATCCTCAATTTGAATCCATTTCACACTTATTACTCAAGATTCTCAAAACCTTAAAGCTGTCTGGGGATGATACGAGGTTGTATACTAAATTCTGGGACAAAGCGTTCGCGACATTGGAATCGGATGATCCCAAGAAGGCTCTGAAACTGTCCCATGATTACCTTAGCTTCAATTTCGGAATGTCGTATTCTTGTCGGCAAATTCAATTTGAAGCCAAAGCCAAGCAGCTCCTCTATTTTTATATTTACAACTACGTCCACCAACTACAACCAACACTTATCGCGCCCAGTGACTTTGCAAAGGCTTATGCATTCCTGCTCACTTTCAGTTGGCATGCAGAACCCATTTTTCAAGAGCATTCACATGGACTCCTCAGGATTTTCCAGGAAAAGTTCGCCGAAGGAACCCGTCCACTTGAATTGCTTACGTTAGCACGGGGGGTCTCGGCCAGTTTGAATTATCATGGAAGGAATCCTCGGACCTCTTCCAGGTAAAACTTAAAATCAATTGAAATAGCAACAAATTAGAATTTTACATTAGAACGACCATTTCATATTTGAATCCGCAGATACTTTGAGCAAATAATGAATTTCGCGTCTGTGGTGGAAGGAGCCATGGAGAATCTTTTGGAAAACCGAGAGGATTTGGACGTCAATGATGTCGCGTCCTTGGCCAAAGCACAGTTGAGCCTTCGGAAAGCTTCAGATGAGTCCGCCATGTTCAAGAAAACTATTTCCCTGTTTTCGAAAAATGCCAGCGTCAGGAATTTGGATTCAAAGGAAGCGAAGGAAATTGCCTCAGTACTCTCAAATGCGAATTTCAATGAGCCCGTCATCAGTCAGCTACTCCTCAAATTTATTCAAGAAAATCCCGACAACATTAGTCCGGAATTTGCTCAGCGATTCCTCTTTATGGCGTACAATATGGGATTAGAAGCACAGAGTCCAGAGGAAGCCTCAGCATTTCAGGCATCCTACAATGTCATCGAAAGGTCAGTTTATCCCTTCAAATTAATTTTATTTGCCTAATTTGTGTTACGTCTTTTTGGATTGTTGAAACTTGTATTCTTCCAGGTATTGGGAAACTCTGAGTTCTCTTGGGCTGATCCAATCCTGTTTGGCCCTTTCGTTCGTCCAGTCTCTTCGATCTCCATTGGTTCATAACATTTTTTCCGTTGACTTCTTGAATAAGCTTGATGAAGAAATCAAATCTCCTGGGTCAAACGTAAGTTATCTGTTGTTTAGCTCATAATTATTACCCAGGATCAAACCAGAATAAGGTAAAGTAGAACCAGAATGAATTTTTTTGTTCAGAACTCATACATTCTCAAACTAAGGAGGTTGTACATGGAGTTAAACCGAGCAGTCTGTCTTGACCTACCTGATGCCAACGTTCCTTGGTTCCATCAAAAATATTGTGAAACCCTCTTCAGCAATCGTAAGTCTGTGGATCAATTTTCGATTCCAATTGGTTTAAGCCATTTTCGTTTAATTTGTCCAAACAGAACACCAGCACGAAAGTCCATTGGATCAGGAGGTGTTTCATTCCTTGGGAGAAGTGCTGGACGATCGGAATGTAATACAGCGGCACATCTTCTCCCCTTACTTTTACTTTATGAGTATGTTGGCATTGTTTCATGTCCCCTTTGGAATGGCCAACGATAATTGATTACTATTTCTTCTAATAGATTTTCTGGTAGAATTTGACAAGAGTGGGAAACCAATTAAGAAAGGGAAACCAAAGAGGCTGCTGTCACTCAGATCTTCATCAACGGAGGATGATACTGAAGTAGGAGAACGCGTTGGGATACTTATCCTTCCTCCATCAGTTTTTACGACTAATGTCCGTTCTCTCAAGGGATATTGCCATCTTCGGAAAAGACACCTGGAGATGCTGGGTTATCGTATTGTTCAAATCGATCCTAAACAATGGAATTCGATGGCCATGACCCAACTACTAAGGGCGGAATACTTGGAGCGACTGATTTTTGAAAAGAGGGACCTTAGAAAGGGATCCCCTTTAGATTTAAATCTGGTCTAAAGAAATGTTAGTTTGCCATGCTGGATCGCGTTGTTAACGTCATAGTTTTCTATAACCGGCGCGAGAATGTTAACGGATCAATCGGAGTTTTTGTACGATCTCATAGAATTATAAACGAGGAAGATTGACGCTAAACCGTAGTTTTTATTTGCAAAATAAAGAGGAACGCAAGTTCATTATAAATTAGGAGTAATCTACATTTTCTTTATCGTACTAAAGTTATACAACGATATTGTTCATTAAAAAGTGCCACGTTGAAGCAGAGTACTCCCGGCGGCGTTCCTCTCCATTCTTGCAATTTATACCAAAAACTGAAGGATAAGTAGCGAAGGGTTCACGTAGAAAAGGAATGAACCTTTAGGCTTTTTGAAAAGTGAATAGGAATTACAAACTTATCACACATGTACCACTAAACAATGACGATGCTGAGAAAGACTAAATTTGCAATGGGCAATAATGGCGGCGAGTTCTACCAGAACCCAGCCACCAGTACTGAAAATAAATAAAAAATGAAGGTGGGTAACTAATGTTCCCTTCATCATAAGCCCCACCAGCACCACCAGTAGCGTAGGGCCATTTAGAAAAACTACTGGCAAAAGAACCTATGGGGAATGGATTCCTAATATCTGTGACTCTCGTCCTTGAGATCAAGAGTATCCTAACTGAAACGCAGAAGCTTGCCCTTGACATTTGAGTTTTTCCAAGTTAGGAAGTTAAGCTCTTGTGCTCTGCATTTTTTGGGTGATGAGCCTTGCTTCCGGTCTTCCTCCTTCGTATGAATTGGAGTGTCTTGTAATAATGAAGGAGAAAGTAGATTGACAGGAGTGGATTCTAATTCTGCGGGTCTTCATACATAGTTTTTACGGACAATGGTAGGTTGCATTGTGCCAGAAGTTATCCAGGGATGATTGAGCCCTTCTTCCGGCGTGAGTCTTTCGTTTGCGTCCCACCTGGAAATGTGAGGAACAACAATGAAGGGTGAGTTAAATTTGAAGTTAATTAAAATGCAAAGCAATTTCACCAAGGAAAGTTGGAAAGTTCATTGCCTTAATTGAGTTTAGGTGAAATTGCCTCGGTAATAAAGTTGTAATGGCGTTTAGTGTTTCATCTTACATGAGGCATCTCCGGAGGAAGGAGACAAAGTCAAGGTCAGATTTAATCGCGGTAGCCAAATCCCTTGTCCCGGGTCTCCTCAGGCGACCCTTCGTGTTTCGTATGCACCTGAGGAAGGAGACAAAGTCAAGGTAAACGTTTCGTAAACGGAAGCAGATATTCATCCCACAAAGCAGAGGTGCGCGCGCACCTCTCCCTCTTTTCCCACCTCCCACCTTTTCCCACATTTACCAACTGACCGTGGTTGGTTCCTGGAGTCAAAGAAGAGGCGACGTCGACTCGCAGCAGTGATGAGGCCTTCCGACGGCAGTCCCAGCGTCTCCATGATACATGCCAATTGCTCCATCTGAAAAATTGCATCAGCAGATAAAAAAACATTGTCAATCTAGTAAGGTAAAAAATATACAGACGCGACGTGACGTAAAATGAGAAGTGAGTTTGATTACACTTGGATCGAATTACAGACTAATAAATGCTGCGGTAGTTTGCTATCGGATAAGAGACAAGGGTTGAAGACGAGTTGGCCTGACCTTTGATGGTAATTAGTAATTATTCAACCCAGACGGCATAAGGCAAATGGGACTTTTATGATTGGGAGTTGGGTAAGGATCTCATAAGGAGAAAGTAATTGGGTTACGTGGCTTGGAGCTGAAACTAATGAATGATATGCCCAGCGGAGCCTTAATTGAATTTTCTATAGCAGCGCAGTAGGAGGCAGAGAAAGTGAAACAGAATTGGGCCGTGATTTTCGTTTTGCTTTTACTTTTTGAGTTGGGATTGTAATAACATTTGGACTAACCTCACTTTCACCAGGGAATAGAGGGTATCCAGTTGCCAATTCTGCGAGAACACACCCTAGTGACCAGATGTCAATGGCAGGAGTGTAAGGAATGCCTAGAATGACTTCTGGTGCCCGGTAGAACCGACTCTGAATGTAGGAAAATACTCGCTCGTGTCCAAAACAAGAAGATCCAAAATCTGAAAATTTGATGTGGTTATCAACCAGATAAAGTATAAGCCACTGGCAAAATTCACCTATCACTTTGATTCCACTTGACCCACGCTTCCGCAACAAAATATTCTCCTGTGGAAAAGATGAAAAATGGAAACTTTTAGTTTTAGTTTTTGACAGTTTGTACAAGATGATTGATTGTTTGTTTTACTGGTTTGAGATCGCAATGAATAATATTTTCTCTCCGAAGAAGGGAAAGACACTTTAGGAGTGAGACTGCAAACTTCCGAATGAGCCCTGTAGAGAATCCTTGGTAATGGTTCCGTCGGATCAATTCATAGAGGTTGAGGGACATGAGTTCAAAGACGATGCAGAGATGATTCCGAAAGTAGAAGGACGAATACATCCTGATTACGGTATTGTCTTGATCCCGCTTCCGGAGATGCTCCAGAATCTTCACTTCTACCAAAGCCTGAGCATGGAAACGCTTCTTGTTCCTAATGACATACACAAAACACAACAACACGGATTAGGTTTCAAGTTTTCATGGACAGGCAGGCAGGCGGCTGCCAACGCTAAGCTCCTCGCTCTGTCCTTCTTCGCCTTGACCTTAAAATCCAGCGCGTGCCAGCCCTTTGTCTCTCACCCACTCGGCTTTCACTTTGAAAAATATTGGGTAAAAAAAATACTTTCCAATCCCAGTGTTTTTGTTTCGTGGCCATCAAAACAAAAGCGAAAACTCATTTTCTTTCCATGTCTCACCACCATTCTTTATCCTCGATTCCGAGTTGGTAAAAGCTTCATTTGGAAAGAAAAAAATTGTAAAAGATGACGACGTTGAGCTCTTCTCGCTGTTCATCCTCGGAGTGAAAGTGTTTGCAAATTGAGTTTTGGGACTGGAATCATCTTCTCACTTCAAAAGAATCTTGGAGCAAATTATTTCTTGGCCTTCAGCTCTTCTGCCCTGAGCGCAAACGAGCGAATGCGTTCTGGGGTTTTGGGAAATGAGCAATCTTATTTGAAGGGACTTTATCTTTTAAGTTCTCTGGAGGTGAAGTGAAAGTGAACTGTTCATGAGAAAGCAGTTGAGAATTGGAGGTCATAACTGTCTTGATGAATTGGAGAGGAAGCGCCTTTCCCCGTCCACTTTCACGTTGTTCCTCCCTTTTTACGTAAAAGATACATTGGGTAAGGGGCAAAGGGGAAATTGATTTTACGTGTTGTAACGTCCCCCGATCTCCATTTCGTTAAACCCTTTAGGAAATGGGGGGATTCACCTTTCTTCAGAATTTTTTTTAATCAAAAATTCAGAAAATTGGATCCGAGAATGGCGTTGCCAATGTTGCTTATGCATCTTTCTCAGTTAAATCCGGATACTATTCACAACCTCTGGCTTCTTCTGTCCCATTATTGACAGATCCAATTTCAAGAAGAATAGCAAAAGAAATCCAAGAGGACCAGGCAACTTGGTCCTGTTGCTTGCCATAAGCTTAGCTCAATGCTGCTAAGTAAGACTCACGTCTCACCTAATAATTTTGACAGCGACTTGACTCTGGGTCTTATGGTCCGTTGCTCGAATAACTTGACCAAAGGAACCCTTCCCAATAACTTCCAGGATTTCGTATCGATAGGCCAAGTGGTCACGTGTCACTGAAACAGAATCATAAATTCATAATATTTCCATTTTCTCTGGATTTCTTGGGGGTTTAACATAAGATCAATAGATCCAATCAACTCTAAAGATCATCCGTCGGGACTCTGGACTTGAATTTTGCCTTAACTTTAGGGGACTTATATTTCAGGGATCTCGTATGATTTACAATCTTCTTACCCTTGTGATAGTTTCCATTTTCATCATCGAATGAGGAATTGAGAGGGTTGGTTTTGTCTCCATTGATCTTCCTCACAGCATCATGACCTACGCACCAGATCTGTGAATACTTTCCGATTTCCTGGAGCTCCCATGCTGTGAGTCGGGAAGAGAAACAACCAACTGCCTCTGAAATAAGAACAGTTTACCTCGTTTATTTTCTACTTATTTAAATGTTCAGTGACAAATTGCACAAAGTGAATTGAGTCTTAAGAGTTACACGGAGAAAGTTTTAACAATCTAATGCCACTCAGCATTTTTCCTTTCTATGAAATAATCAAGGAAAGGTGAACTCGCAGTTCGTATTTTCCCCCATTACTTTTATTTTTCCGAAAAATGAAATGCAAGTTTACCTTCCGGTGTCAAAGGCCACGCGATATCACTGCTATTGTTGAGTTTGGTAGAGGTGTAGGATGTGTTGAGGGTATTAGTCTGATCATTAAGTGTCTCCTCCTTATTGTTGTTATTCAGTGGGATTGTCGGAGGTGAAGGTTGTTGTTTCTTTGGGGTTGCCTAATACAGGAAAAGAAAGGAACATCATTAGATTATGAAATGGAATTGACGAGACGCTGTCACGCCTACATGACTCTCTCGCTTGTCACCACCCGCAAAGCAAGTATCATCATCCCAAAGAACCAAAGAAAGGAAAGCGGATCTTCGGAGAAAGTAATAAGCCAACTTTCTGTCTTTGTTTCTCTCGCTGGGAAACTTGTTCATTACTTTCCACACATTTCCCAAATAATATAAAAATTACGTCAGAGGAATCTGAATTCTCCAGTGGATCCCCTTCGTCTTCTTGTGGGCGAAGAGCCTGCTGCAGAGTTTTATAAGTCCCTACATGCTTGCCTGGTCGATGTGGTGGGTACGTATTGTAGAACATGGTTACACTATCCCAAGTATGCACCCAGTAAATGACGCTACTATGCAAATGTCCGTGCCCTCCAGTACCTCATCTCAAAATCAAAAGTGCTACTAATTAAGTAAAAGCCAGCAATCACACCGAAACACTCTTGGCTAGAAAATTGGGGCTCGGTTATCACTGTTGGAAAGTGCCACGGTTCCTGAGAGAGAGGAATTTAATTCTATTATTCTCGTTTGACACAATTTGTGCAGAGAGACAGATGAGAGATCTGGAGAGACGTCGGGGTTGTGTACTTGTTGATGAAGAAGGAAGGAAAGAGGACCACTAGCCCAACTTTCCCTTGCTTTCTTCATTCTTTCCCCAGGAAGAAACATGTTTTCGGAATGGGACGCATGAGTGGGAGAAGGAATCAATATACTTCCACCAGCATACCACCAGCATCACCAGTCGTCCAACAACCCTTTTGGCAAGCCGAAAGTAGCCCTACACCTCTTACAGGCCTAAAGCCAGCGCCCCTTTTCTCCACTTTCTCCACGGGCTGACGTAAAGTGTGTCAGAGGGGCATGGGGCAAAGACGAAGAAGAATTTCCTGCAAAAAAAAACTGGGACTGGAACGGGTGAAGTGGAAGCTTCCCCTTCATCCTTTCCCTTTGGCGATGAAGAGAAAGTTAAAGATGAGCTCCCAGTAACCCGTAGGGAATTCGGAACTTTAACTTTGGCCAAAATATCCCAAGCTCGGAATTATTAAGTCCGCATCCCCTATTTTGCGATTTCACGAAACTTTTATGAAGGACGTAAACAACTATATAGTCTCAGAACTTCAAAGGACATCCTGGGTATTATTATGAGCTTTTGAGAGTTTAATTTAGCTTTGAAATAATTCAACTCCGTCGTCTCATGTTTCCAACTTGTAACCACTTATTTAGCAGTAACTGATGCGAATGTAAAATAAAATTGCATGTGAAGAGACAATGGCACTTTTGATTTCGCGAAATATCCATTCAGAAGTGCATCCCTTTCCGTGTCTCCCATAATAACATCACAGCGGAGTTCGCATGTAGCACACACACACACGACCCAATAGCTTATTATGAGGACATCAATCCACGGTGCTGAAAGTTGGAAATAAGGAAGTAGAGCACAACAGACCTAAAAGTACAGCTTGAACAGAGGCAATTTCCCTCTGTATTCAGGAAAAAGCCACAAGTTTCCTTCCTACCAAAATATTGGGTGGGAAGGGAGTACAGTAATATTGAATATCGCCGAAATCAATGTGGGAATGAATTCAATCACCCAAATAAAATACAACTTTCAGGTCTGCATTTGAATAGAAATTGAAGGGAAACAAAAGGAAATGCGGCTGAAAGTCAAATAACTGTTGCAAGAGGATTGCGGTGAAGATGGGAAAAAAAGATTCAGTGAAATGAATCTGATTTCAAAGAGCAGCACAAATGTAAACAATCTTTGACCCCACCACCACCTCCGCCGCCTGCGCCTCCAGCATCCTGTTTACACAAACCCAAATCCCAATTCCAAATTTCAAACGAATTCCATACTAACATCCCCTTCTTTAAAAGATTTGTAAAAAGCTCCGGCAATTCCACAAGTTTCTGTTATGATTTTCTTAAAGTTCAAAGAAAGAAAGAAAGCGCTGGATTTTTACCTTGAGAATGACTTGGAGCTTGGCATTGAAGCAGGCAGAACACCCACAGTCCACGGGGTTATCATGGAAGTAGACTGCCGAATCGGATAGTTTCCGATTTCCAAAGTACCCTGGAGGATTATTTGTGCCCGTGCCCGCCGTGAGTCGAAGGAGATCATTGGACGATAAAGAAGAGTAAGGGGAAAATTCGCAGACGGGATTGAAACTACTCTGCTGCTGGTGGTGGTGATTCCCAGTCCCACCCCCGTGAGGATACTGGAATGAACTACTGAATTCAGACTTTTCTGGAATAGTTGTGACATTGAGCGTTGAGGCTGAGTCAGTTTCGAGAAGTGACCTAAACCCCCCTGGTTTCTGCTGCGGATGCTTGACATAACAGGAGAGTGTCCTTCGGACTCGGGATGAAGTCGGGGCTGGAAGATTTCCAGTGAGAATCTGACTGATCCCATTCTTTTGATTCATCTTGCATGGGGAGATGAGTCCATTTTTGTATATTTGCCCTTTGCTACTAGGTCCTTGAGGTTTATCCCTCCATTCATCCCTATCATCCTCATATTCGTCCCAATCTTGCCAAATATCATCATTCAGATCCCCGTTGGGGACAAGGGCGGCTACTCCATTAGTCTCGCCCCGATGTCCATTTCCACTTGCATGTTTTTTGCTGATGAATCCACCTCCGCTCGTCTCGGAAGAATTCAGCGCTTGACAGGAACCGTTTAGTTTGTTGGTACTAAGGCTAAGATTCCCGAGTCGTTGACTTAGGCCTTTATTCCCACTTTCCTCCAACCACCCACACGACTGCTCAGGATGATTGTTCCGTTTCCCGGAAGTGATTGTGGACAATTGGCCGGACCAACTGAAGGGTTGGTGTCCTTGACCTGCCTGATGCCTGTTCGTGATGTTATTGTTACTCCCTGAAGCCAGAGGACCAGCAGCAGGACCAGTCGCGGTTGGATGTGATGAGAAAAGATTTGTGTTGGCGGTAGTGCTGGTGAGTTTATTCCCTCCGGGGACATTGGGTTGAACGTGTTCCTTGAATCCGCCTGAGAGGAATCCATAGTCATCTCCTCCTTCCGGTTCGAGTTCCTTTGGATGTTGATGGTGGTTCTGAGGCTGAGCCTGATGATGATGGTGGTGGAGGTACCCATTCCCATTGTTGTGAGAATTGTTGCTGGGAAGGTGATTGTTGTACTGTGACAGGAATCGTGAGGAGAGTGAAGTTAAGGAGTAGGAATGTTTCAGCTTGGACTCACTCATCCTCAACCTAATTGAAATCAAACAAAACAAAACAATTATAAAAACTTCAAGCGTTCTTGCCAATTTCCAAGTCCTTGACTTCGTATTAACTAATTTTCTCACTTACTTTGCTTCGGAGGAATTTCTTGGAAGGCCGGCCGGTGGGCGGAAACTGCACAGTTGCTCTGCTTTTAGGCACAACAACTAATTAAATTAACACCTCCCTTCACTTCTCGTTAATTGAAGAAGTGACAGTAGTAATGAAGGAATTGGGATAAAAGGTGAGACAGAAATTGAACGGGATGGGCATACCTGCACGCGGAACAACAGAACCGTGCAGTATTGGACAGGAATGAACATGCGCACTACCACCATTTACGTTTAATTCCTTTGTTGTCTACTGCATAACTGCATTTATGTAGATTTTCTTTGTCACTTTGTTGTTACTCGCCAAGAGATGATAACATTTGTGGTGGCCTATTTTCGTCTCATTCTCTGCTAATTACACAAGTGTCGTGATGTTGGAGAAACAATGGATACTGCTGCTACTGGTGATGTCCCAATTCCAATTTGAGGTGAGAAATCGTTGACAACGTACAGAGATCTTTGCAGGAGGGTGCCGAGGAGAGTGACACAGTAAACACAACAGTAGCAAGCAGTTCTTTGAGAAATGCTTGTGAATTGTGTACTGTTGTCCTTTCGTTGTTCCTCCGTAGACGAGTTTTCTTGATTCTTGATGTACGGAAGGTTGAGCCTGAGCGTGTATTGTAAAAAGAGGATACAACGGCAAGCGGTGATGATACCGAGGAGGATGGTGCGTCCACTTCCTCCCAGAAGAAGCAGGCAACAACCTTTCGTCTGATGATGCTGAATAAAATACGGTCCGTTTGTTTGGTATTAGTGGTTGTGGGTCTTATCAAAATCTGGACAGGCTCTCTTACGTCACTTTTGTAATTTGTAATGGAAGAACGCAGCAACAACTGTTAATCATGTTCCAACAGACCAAGTTAGTAATACGCTCTTCCTCTTCTAATAGATTGCTTTATTTTGGAGAAATCGGGTTACGTCAACACGTGGATCCATCATCATCACATCATCAGCACCACCAGTACAATTGGATTCCTCCAATAATGGACATTGTCGATTGTCATTAGGACGCTTACCTCTTCCTCATCCCTGCAATTGCTAATCACTAGTAGTCACACTATCCAAAATTCAACAGAAGATAAGGAAAGGGTAACTCCGCCTGATGACACTGCTAATCTTGGTCAACAAACACGACGAAGGGAATTTGGAGAGATGCAGTAAGCACTATCCTGTGCATGAGCCCTTTTGGGGACACGAACAGGTACTACGGACTATGGACGACGGATGAAGGAGAGTGTTGACGTGGGGGAGTCGGGATTTGTATTGTTAGATTTTGGGTATTGTTGTGTCTTGGTTTGCCTTGGTTGGTGGTTCTAAAAGTCTTTTGGCCATATCCTTCCTCCTTCCTTTGCGCCCTTAGTTTACTTGTGAACTTTTCCTCGGAGCTTAAATTCCCTTTCGTCAGTTCCCAATTTCAATTCCCCAAGGAAAGGAATTGGGGAACCACTTAACCACTTGTTCTGCATCTGCAGTTTGCAGTGGTTAGGGATATTGGGGGTGGTTGCGTTGCGTTGCAGGTACACGTACACGTACGCAGCGTTTTAAAAACTTAAGAAAGGGCTTCTGTTGTCTTGTCTTGCCTTGTCTCCTCTTGCTGTAGTAAGTAAGTTTAAGCATCCAATGACAATAAACGTTTTGGTCTCCTTTGAGTGGCTCCGAAGGGAACAATCGTATCTTCTCCATATCTTGCTATCTGATCAGGAGATCCTTTCCTTAAATCTCTTTGGGCTCTTGGTCACGCTTTGCCACATTCCGAACCCAAAAGACCACCACCACCACCACAAGAAAGAACAAGATTAGAATTGACAATAGGAAAAAACGGAAGAAAGGGTAATGACCCTTCCCCGATGATACACGAGAAACTGAAAAAATCAAAAGCATGGTTTTTTATCCTTTTTAATCTTCATTCTAAACCAATTACCAATTCTACTCAAACGACCAGGAAGAGGCTCTAAAATCTACTCATCGTAATTCCCTTTCCGAAGACGGGAGGCAGAATGCACTTAAAACAGAAAGCAGTCAACCTCAACCTTTGACCTTGGAAGGGAATGGAAAGCCCTAGATTTTAAAAAAATGGTCGGCATCCTTTGATTTTATGGAGGGTGAAATGGATTTTGTAAATTATAAAAACACTTCACATCCGATCCCCCCGATTGATTTTCCTTCATTTTCAATTATCAGACTGCAAAGTAATTTACAATGCACGCCAGTTAGACGAGGAAAGGCCTGACCTTCGTAACGAGGAAGTCTTAGTTAGTGAATTGAGAGGTCAAGGGTCAGCATGGCCTCATTCGATGTAAAGTCACAAGTTGTTAACTTTTTTTTTACAATATATTCATAATGCTACTGCTGATACTTGCCTGTACGTGCTCGAAGGTTAACGTGAATGCTGAATTGAATCGTGATTCAAAACTTTTATTTTGTTAATGAAAGGAAACCTGCTTATTGCAAATTGCAAAATCGATTGACGGGGATTAATGTTTTCTAAACCTGAAACTTGCAGAGTGAAAGTAGGATTCCTTTTCAATTTTTACGTGGAAATTATTATGATTGTTAATGTTTTCAGCATTCACTCCCCTTCCATTATCATTTGTTTTTTTATTCTTCTAAACGTGAGTTTGGCCTTATGATTTACCCTAAGCCAGGGCCAGTGCCAGCCAATCAATTGACAAGGAAGATGCTGCTCAAGGATAATTCTCGGTTATTTGTTCTATCATCCCTTGATGTTAATTATAAATCAATTTATTATGTTTTGTGCAAAAGCAGTTATGGGTACCAAACAATGCTTCGGTTAGTGGAATATGCCATTGGCACCCTCCCTCCGATGATTTTAGATTTATGATTAATCCTTTATTCAAATATTTAAATAAGTTTCTGCTGAAGAGATGGAAAAGATGAGGAGGGTGAAGATGACCTAGATTTAGGATATTATTAAGTCCCACCACGTGGAACAGAATCAGGATTCAAGATACGCAAACAACCCATGGAATGAGCCAAGATCTTTTGGAAGCATTTAAGGGCAATCGGAATACTTTTCACCACCCAATAATCAGAGAACCACTTTAGGATCTAATTGGACCAATTTAAAAACCTTTCACCAGGAGCATGGAGGCTGAAGAAGACATTCAGAGTAAGAACTAATTGAATCCTTTCCCACGCTCTCCCATTCCCATCTCCTTAATTAATGCATAAAACACTTTTTATTGATTTAGCAGGAGATTTTAGTTCCATTTGCAAAGGTCGACAGAACTTGATAAGATTGGCAATCTATTTTCTTGATGATTAAAGGAAGGAAGGAGATGACGCAGGCAGATGATGAAGACAGTACAGAAGTTCTGTTGTAAGAAAATGAGGTTTCCATTTTGTATTTTATTGTTGTTGAAACGATTAATAATTTGATCTGCCACAAATTGCTCTCACCTATTTGTGGTTAGAGAATCTTCTTTTCTTATCTTCGGCTACAAAATAAGGAGCATCTTCTGTCTGCGGATGGTGAAAGTAATAAAGTAGTACAGTAATTATTAATTGAAGTTGGATACACGTTACCACTACTACTTTAATTTTGTGGTCAGTAACATCAGTAGTCTCCTTCCACTCCACTTACTCTTGCCCTCTTCCATAATTTTTATTAAAGTTTGTTTGGGAATTACTAGGCTGAGACTCTCCTTTGTCCATCCGTGAAGAAGGAAAAGAAAGCCCTTGAAGCACCTTAGATGTAATTAAAATTGAAATTAACAAAGACAAAAAAAATGAGTCCGTGATGCATGCCCTCCTCGTTCCGTCATGCCAAGAGGTCAAATTGAGAACAATGGAATGGGGTTTGTTACATTATTGGCGTCATGCCCAGATTCCATTTCCAGAAGAACTCAACCGGAGACTTGAAATTATCATCAGTAGCATAAACAGAGCATCCCATCGTCAATTAAAATGGAAGGAGGATTGTTCATTTCAAATGAATTCAAAATTCATCGTCAACGTCATTGATCTGACCTCACGGTGACTATGATGATGCATCGTGTCAACACCACTCTAAGTTGGGAATCATTTCTTTGAAGTTTCTTGCTTTTTGCTAAAAGATTTGACAATTAAGTACTCTGCTTGATTCCTTGACCTGTATAAAAATTCAGAAGGTATGAAGATGAGATTCGGTGGAGGGAGTCATCTCTGAGATGTTCAATGAACGTAGAATATCTTCATCTCTTTTTAATCAATTGACGTCATTTGTTGGTGTTTTTCCTCCTTCCTTCCTTCCTTCATTACTTCCTGTCATTCATTGAATTTACTCCGATCGCAGTTAAAGCAGAGAGTGCTGATCCTGTTCCATGTCTTGTGAAATGACATGGCATGAATCATCAGGAATTGGAGTTATCAGTCGTCATTTATAAGTTCACTTGTCCACAAAATACAAGTAAAAACGGAAGTAATCAGTAATAATTATTGACACTTGAGTCTTGATTTATTGGGATTGAATATTCACGTTACATTCCTTTCCTTTCCACTTTGGCTTGTGAGTCACTCACAAGTTGCGACTTTCTCAGGAATAATTTATGCATATTGATCTTGACTGTTATATATTTTACTGTTTCCAGACTCCGCGATCATTCAGTTCAAAATTTCCAGTACTGGAGGAAACCCGACAGGATAGCACACGCCTTTTAATATCATCTCTCGTTGGAAGCGAAACGATTTACCACATCACTTCTTAATTAATAAATTACGGAATATTCGAGGTGTAAGGTAAATTACATATTTTTTTTTTTAAGTTTTTATTTGATTTATGTTATATTTTACTGAATCAATAGTTGCGAAAAAGCGTCAGTCTAAAATTATGCTTTTGTCAAAGAATTTGGACTTTAATTCAACGATTATTCTAGTTAGATGAATTGGGAAGTTAGCTGAACTTGTTGCTGCAAGTGGAGTTTGCAGAAAAACATGACACGCTGATCTGCTGATTCACAAGTCCATAAATCAAATTGCAAAAGTCAGCGTTCAGTGAGATAAGAGTTTAACCATCCCACTTCAAGTTAATGTCAAGTAGCGCTCAGTTAGTTGAGGATAATGGGAAGTACTTGTATTGCTATTTGCCAAGATATAATTGTAGCAATTGACAGTTGCTGCACATTTGCACCAGCGTTTCAGTCAAATTTAGAATCTCCAGTGAGTCCGGATGAGATCAATTTAATTTTAAGTTTGTTTTTAACTTGGTTTTCGTCTTCTGCTGATTTCAGACTGCTCCCTACCCATTGATCTCACTTCCCGTTGGATCTTATATTAAAATCCAGGATGAAGTCAAGTGAATTTGTGGTTGTGCTACTGAGCATGATTAGTCTGCTCAGCTCAATTGATGGAGCTCAAAAGATTGACGTCCAAGCGGAAATCAATAAAATGACAACCAAATTTGAGAAATTCGAGAAGCCATCGCCGGCTTTAGTGAACTCGGTCATGGATCAATTTCGTGAGTCATGTCGGACAAATCGAACTATCGATGAAGAAAACATTGCCGTACGTAGATCGTCAATTAGCTTAACCATTCGACCTATTTAAATTAGAGTTTGAATTAATTTGTTTTTCCTTATCTTTGTAGACAAATATGAGCAAGTGCATGGATGGGTTATTCAATCAAACTGCTCTCAGTAACGAGCTTCAGGAAGCAATCCCTAAAGGTAATGGCGCTTCTTCAACACATAATCTATTAAACTTCTGAACTTCCTTCCTGATTCCTCCACGGTCCCATATCATGATTCTAATTCTTAATTAAATGCGCATTTCTTTGCCTAAAGGGAACTTGGACAACGTTTTCCGGAATATTTGTCTGAAATGGCCTAAAGTCAAGTCCTGCATGAAGCCAGCCTTGGACATCGTTGACGAGTGTTGGGAGAATGGGACACTCGTCAACACCGGGCTCGACACAATGGTGGACTTTTTCTGTGGGAAGAACAATGACGGTGCTTACATTGCATGTACGTCGTTCCATTTCCAAGTTAACCAACTCCAATGACTCAATTCACAGTTGACAGAATAGAAGTTCCCTGATTGCTCCTTTTTCTTTCAGTATTCTTCGCAGAGGGTGGTCTTTCCTGTTTGGAGACTCATGGGGACAAGGTCAGGGACTGTGTCAATAAGCAGAACACGGATGAGCACCAGGAAGATCTCTGCCTGTAAGTGTTTCTTGTCTTTTTGCAAACATTTCTATTTTGATTTGATTTCTTTCTATTCTGCAGGAGTGTGGAGCAAGTATATCAGTGTTTGACCCCTCTGAGAAAATGTGATGACGTGACGCCACATAATTTAGTTACGTCCATGATGAAGGAAGTGGGCAGGGTCATGCAATGCCCTCAGGTCATGGAACATCAGTATCAAGAGAACGGCATTGGAGGAGCCGCTGGAAGGGAGACCTTGCTCGCGTCACTTTATATTCCCACAATCTTAATTACCCTTAGTCACTGGTATTAGAAGGACACAAGAGGGTTCTACGCCATCAGCCATCACCCAGTATGACCCTTGCGCATTTCCTTCCTTTTAGAAACCTCTCCAAGTCATAGCTAAACCGGCAACGCGAAATTCCTATTTTGTCTGGCACTTGCATTTGTAAAACGTCCTTCCTTCCTTCCTATTGACAACTTTTAATGTTCAAAAAGTGCAGCGGCTTGCATAGTTTCAATTAACTTATAACTTAATTTTGACTTTGTGTAACTTGGCCGTTCATAAATAAGCCAAAGATGAACACTCCCTGGCGTTTAGTTTAGTTGAGTTGATTAGCTTTCGTTAGCTTTAAATGGGTAGAGACATGAGTCAAGATTTACTTAACGAAGCTTGTCAAATAATATACAAGTCAAATTGGCATTTAATAAACTTAAAATTAATTATAAAAATCAGGATTTAAGTTTTTGACGATATGATTCCATAATTTCTCTTCTCAATATTTTTCCACTCGGAGTTTTAGGAATTGCGGCTACAAATTCAATCCCACCTTTCAATTTCTTGTATGACACGACCTTGTCTTCCAGATAATCATTGACCTCACTCTCATCTAATTTCTCATTGGAGCGGACAATGTAGGCACGTGGTGCTTCACCTAATTCTTCATGTGGAACTCCAATAACTGCTACATCTCCGATTTTAGGATGTTTTCGCAGTACATCCTCCAATTCACTCGGACTCACTTGGAAGCCCTTGACCTTTATAAGTTCCTTGAGTCGGTCGACTATGTAGAAGAATCCCTCATCATCCACAATGGCTACGTCCCCCGTGTGTAGCCATCCATCAGAGTCAATTGTAGCCTTTGTCGCTTCTTCATTCTTGTAATACCCCTTCATCACCTGGAAATGGAAGATGCAAGGGGTCACATTGGGCCACGAAAACTTAACTGACTCATCGACCTACCTGGGGACCCTTCACAAGCAGCTCCCCCCGATTTCCTCTCCCCAAGGTCTTCCCAGTCTCAACGTCAATTATTTTGGTCCAAGTATTAGCGATTGGCCTCCCACAAGATCCTACTTTTGTGTTCCGACTACTCGGATTTCCAGCGTGTGAGACGGGGGACAGTTCTGCCATGCCGTAACCCTCCTGAAAAAAAATGTATCGTTCCGCTTTTTCCAAAAGGCGATTGATGAGGGTCGCTCCGACTAGAAATGGAAGTCAATTGATTAGTTAACCGGTATGGGCGTTACAAGGAATTGACTCATGGGGTCAAGAATTATTACTTGGTGCAGCAGCAGCGAAGATTGTATGGACAGATTCGAATTCCTTCTTCCCATAATCCGAGGAATTGACAAGATATGAAATGAGGGGCGTAACTAGCTGCATTGTGGTTGGCTGGGATGGGTTAAATTTGCAAAGTTAATTGCCATCATCATCTTTGGTGTTAATGTTGTTGATTTACCTTGTGTTTCCGGATTGCATTTAGGAGCGTTCCAGGCTCAAACTTGGGAAGACAGAGAGTGTGAGAGCCAAGGTAGAGTCCAACATACATAATTCCAGCGAATCCGTAACTGTGAAAGAATGGGAGCAATCCTGGAAATAAGGCAAAGCGATTACACAATTGTGGAATCAAAATTAAAAATTGAAGGAATTACCAATTAGCCTCTCCTGCTCATTGTCATCATCGTACTCGTTGAAGGCACAGATATCTGGATGCATAAATTGCCTTGTGACGTTTATAATGTTGAAATGAGTTATCATGACCCCTTTCGGGGCTCCAGTAGTTCCGGATGAAAACGGAAGCATTGCTACTTCATTCTTGGAGTCTATGTTTTTCCCACTCCAAAATTCTACGCCCAGTATACTTGCTTTAACCATTTCTGAAAAACTGTGACAATCCGAATGTGTCTCATCCCCGATTAGGATAACTTTTTCCAGTAGTGGTAAACTGGACTTGCATTTCAGGGCAGTAGGGAGGAAGTATGGGATTGTGACGACACCTTTCATGTCAGCCTTGGTAAGTTGCCGCTCAATTTCATCTGCAAAATCCGTTCAAGGTAATCAAATTAGACCCAAAGTTTGAGATTCACACGAGGAGAATTAGAAGGGATTTCTTAAATTGGTGGGTTCGGTCCAATAATAATTATTGATGAATTTACCGTGTGTGTATCCCGGATTCACTGGAGATACAGTCAGGCTAAAAAACCAAAAATTACTCAATTAACCGGTCTGGTAAAATTGGACGAACAAAACCCAGTTACCCAGCTTCCCAAGCTCCAAGAGCAGCAATGGCGTATTCAGGTATATTTGGCAGAATGATTCCTAAGATGTCACCCCGCTTGAATCCTGCGGCCATGAGAGCAGCTCCAAAAGACCTCGACTTTCTGTAAATTTGGCCAAATGTGTACTTCCGCCCAGTTATACCGCATTCCTGGAATGATTCCAAAAACTCACAACTCTCTGAACAGTCATGGATTTATGACATGACATAATACGCTATGGATCACTAACCAGTGCAATGCAATTTTCTCGGTTTTGTCCAACTCCTAGACGTGACCATATCGATTCTTGAGCCGTGACCCCAGTGAGCAATTCCACGTCCGGAAAAGGTGATTTAATCCAGAGTGACGGGTCATCCTTGGATAATCTTGGAGTGATGCACAAGTTGGACAACTGTCGAGATTGTGATGCAACGACTCTTCCTGTTTGAAAGACGTCGAGTTCTGAGACCTGGGCAAACGGAGTCCAAAATTTTGGACTTGGTCTTAAAAATCGAAGCATTTTGGAAGAAAATGTAATTCTTGAATCCTGACGTGGCGTCTATTAGTCCTGGAATAAGATTTGAAGAAGTGATGGATCCTATCTTACTAAACTGGAAACCTTGCGTGAGAGTTTAAGGAAAATAATTCTTCTGAGTCTTCTGATTAGCGCAATTAAAATAAATTAAAATCCCTAGCAAAAAACCGAAGATTGAGGTTTCTTGCGCTCCTGTTGGCCGTCCGATTGTATGTTAAGTAAATGAAAGTTTTCCTGCAGTTAACAGCGTCACGCTGCTGTTGAGTTAGACTGGACTGGACCCGTTGTTGTTTGTCCTTGAGATGAACAATGGCATTATATTTTGCTGATTGCTGAATTCCCTGTAAAAGAATCCAGATATGACGGACGAGGATGTTGACCCTACTATCCTACTATCCCGCTTTACAAAGACTGGTTTCTATAAGCAAAACTTTTATCACTGCCCCGGGGTTAAATGTCCGATTCATCAAAGCATACAAAATCACACTTACGAACGATGCACTGCACTTCTACTTTCACCAGCAGAAAACAAATGCTCAAATAAAAGCGATGAACATTTATTAAATAAATTAATGAAGTTAATTAATAAGTAGAAAATAAGTCATGCCTAGCCTACAGGAAACTTTTAGTTTTTCATAGTGATAAGACGAATGGACGCCAGGAAGAGGCCTCCCACCCAAGGCGTTTGACAGAAAAATTCAAAAATCTAGAACTAGAAAATTGAAATTCAAATCGTCAAGGCACCTTGCCTCCCACCTACCGGTCAATCTAGACTTTCGTTTTAAAAAAGTTCCGCGCGAATTCTAGGGTCAATGACCTCAAGCAGTTCATTGTTTTTCCTAATTTTTCATCTTGACGGGTTTTAATGTAATCGAGCTTCATCAGGCACATGGCGAGCCCTTTGTTCATCACTTTTTTCTTGGGTATAATTGTGTCAGTTAAGGTAATTATTCACTTTACAGTACGAAGTTCTAATTAACATGGCTACCGGTGACTCTTGGTTTTGAACCTGTAGACAGACGTGTATAACGAATACGCCAAGACCAATTGTTTGGCAAATGGAGGAAGTTGCGCTTGTGGCAAGGGTAGGAATTGTCATTTCCTCGCTGGACTTGATTACAACTCGACGACCAACGAGCTCAATGTCCTTCTCTACGTTTCTGATGGCGATAAGTACATTGCGCTTGGGTTGTCTGATGATTCTCAAATGGTATTTAAGGGATAATTAAAAATTCGCAGTCAGTTGGATGAACTTAGAATGCTTCGTTTTCGTTTAAAACCGCTAGGGGGATGACGACGTGATTGCATGCTTCAAGACGCATACTGACGTCGTCGTCTATTATGGACGAACTTTTGGTCACATGGGGGTCACCACATCTCAGCCGGGCGTGAATGCAATTACTACTTTGGCCGCATCCAACATGGAGGTAACGAAGCACAGCTTGTATTGCCACTGGAAGTTGCTAGTATCATCTCTCCCTCGCGACTTTAAATTTAAGGTGAATTGTCTAACTTTGAATTAAATTCTTTTGCCTTTACGTACTCATTAATACATTGGATTGATGCTACCAGGCTTTTGAACAGAAGGAAACCTACTACTTGTTTGTAGCGACAGGACCAGTTACTTGGTCATCTCCAAATAACAAGTGTAAGTTAATACTTTTAAACAGCTCGATTGATCCTCCGGAAGAAAAGTATGAAGATGGAGCTGTTTTTCCTTGTTATAGACGAACTGGCATTTCACCGTTCAGATTACGCTCTTTCTTCAGAAAAAATTAACTTTGGAGAAATCAACGAGGTTCGAACTGCTCTTCCCGAGCATTTAGAGCGTAAAATCCACATCTTCTGTATGACTTGGGCCTGGATGTTCTTCATGCCCGTTGGAATTCTAACTGCTCGATACTACAAGGAAACTTGGGCCAAAGTTCGTATCTGCCGTCGCCGACTTTGGTTCATGGTAAGTTCTGTTCTTTTTTCCAACGTCTCACTGAAGTCCACACATTTTACAAAACGTTTTCATTAGTTCCATGTCGCGATGATGCTCCTTGGCCTTGTCTTCTTTTTCATTGGTTACGTCCCAATTCTCATAAAGAACAAGCGCTCCTTCCAGAATCCATTGCACTTCAAAGGTCTTCCAGTTCACCAGTGGATTGGGTTTACGGCTGGAGTTCTCTATGTCTTACAAGTTATACCAAATTGGTTTCACATAATTGGCAATCCAACGTTACGATGTTTCATTTCTGGATTTCACACCTTCCTTGGCATCACTTGTTACGTACTCGGATGTAAGGCTCTTACGACTTATTTTTCGTCATCATTTTGTATTGATGCCATGATTTTTTTTATATACTTCTTTCCAGTTTTCAACATTGCCACTGCGCATATTTTCACCGCTGAGGTTTTACCATTGGAAAATAATCTCCAGTACGTGGCTATCATCTCTATCTCCATCCTTCTTTTTTACTTCCTCTTCCTTTCTGCGACTTACTCATGGATTGATAGTCACATGGGGATTGACATCCGGAGAGCATTCTGCTACTGGCCTATGCCGATCAGCAGCAACGAAGAAGCTCCAGTAAGATGATTCAATAGGTTGTTTCTTTGAACTAATTGGAATTTTTTTTAATTAACCGTTCAGAGACCGGGCTACCGGAAGATCATTCTTTGCACTTTCATCGTTCTTGCTTTTGTGCTGAGCACAATCAACGTCGTCTTCATGTTCACTTGGGCAGGATTTGCCTAAATTCCGCTCTCGTTCTGTACGCATTCACTTTTGTACTGTAAACTTAGACACCGAAATTAGTGAATTTAATTAACGAATTAAAGTCCATGGTGAAAGGTGAAAGTTCTGTATGAAATTTAGTGTTAGTTGATAAGAAAAGTTTCATTTTGCCCCGTCCGACATGTGGTGACATGTTTGAATTTAGCGCCTCGAGGCGAAGGAGCATTAAAAAGCTTTGTCTTTTCGTCATCTCATCACCTCTCGCCCTCGCCTCTTTTCTTTTTTCACCTCGCTGTCTCTCTCATCATTCAAGGGAAGAAAAAAAGACGTCATTTCCAATTTTCTTAATTGTTTGAACTTTAAAACTTTATTTAGTACTTACGGGTCAATAACCGTACCCACTAGACCCACAGTTAAGGGCAGGTGGAGAACTTACCACAATGAGTGCATCCACAGCGACTTCAGTTCCGTCAGTACCCACGGTTGCCCCACCGAATCAAGACACAAAAACAAAGGAACAGGAATCAAAACCAAAACTCACTGGAACTGGACCAGGTCAACAGAATCCGAACAATCAGAATCAACAAAATCACAACCAGAACAATCGTGGCGGTGGTGGTGATCGTGGGCCCAAGAGGAAGAGGGGTGAGAATCAGTAGAGTATTAAGATTGATTCAACTCAACAAATGGCTACTAATTCGCGTCCATTTTCTTTTCTCTCCAATTAGGAGGTGGACCAATGGGCCCTGGGCGGAACTCATTCATGGGAGGTCGAGGAGGAGGCGGCGGTGGAGGTGGACAGTTTCACTTCCAAGGTGGCGGCGGCGGTGGTGGAGGTGGATTTGACAGACGATCATTTGCCAGTGATTTTGATGGCCCCATGAACAAGAAATCTAAGATGCAAAGTCCAGAGGTAAGGGTCGTAAAGGAGTCAGATGTTGATGAATGAAGGTTTTTTTTAAAAGTAGACATGATGAGACCACGGAATTACCGTTTGATTACCTTATGAAAATTATTCTTTGGCTGCTTTTTATCTGATTACTACTTTACTTAATAGTCTGATGACATTTCTTGCCTACTTTGTCCCTTGTCTTCATCTAATCTAATCAATTTAATTGTTCTTTTGGTTTTAGTTTCGAGTTTTTGACAAGTTGAGAGCAATTCAAGGTCCGACACATGAATTACCACAGACTCCATTCGAGCTCAAGAAGTTCTTAGCCAATACTCGGCTTTACATTGGAAACATTGCACCAGATGTGACTGAGTCGGAAATTAAGAATTTGTTTTCTCAATACGGGGAAGTGGACGAGGTCTTCATCAACCGAGAGAAGAATTTTGCCTTCTTAAAATTGGTGAGTTGGAACTAGTAACTTAGACCTTTTAGTTATTTTCATGATGATTGCGGAATTACCGTTTGACTAGGAACCATTTTCTAGTAAAATGAAACTAAATTCGCTGGCTGCTTTTCTCTGAACGAACTTCTAATCAGTTTATGCATGAATTTGGTTTAACAATTAACTAAATTCCACTTGTTTTACTTGTAGGACTACCGCACGAATGCCGAGAAAGCAAGAGCTGAACTGGACCAGTTCCAACTCAAGAATCGCTTGATTAAAGTTCGTTTCGCTCCAGCCACTGTCAGAATCAAGGTCAAGAATCTCAACCCAATGGTTTCTAATGAACTATTGGAATTGTCATTTGGAGTCTTTGGAGATGTAAGCTTAATTTTCGCCATCAATATAACTCAAGTTACGAACCCCATACACACGATATGATGAGACAACGGAATTACCGTTTGATAACTAAATGAAAATTATTCTTTGGCTGCTTTTACTCTGATCCTTTACCTATAATTCTTATTGTTTTCGTAACAGTCATTCTCTTCGAATTTTCAATTGTCTTATTTTTACGAATTTTTAGATCGAGAGGGCATTGGTCTTTGTCGATGAGAAAGGGAAGTCGATGGGTGAAGGCATTGTGGACTTTACGAGAAAGAACAACGCTGCAATGGCTCACAAATTTTGCACCGAAAAGTGTTACTTTATAACCTCTGACCTTCGCCCGGTCATCACAGAGATGGGAGAGATGTGTGAGATGGACGAGGTGAGTTCGAAATTCCACTTGTATCCTAATTCTCATTCCCTCCCTGCTGTTTCATTTTTTTTAATCTTTACTGCCAAGCTGCCTTTTTTTCGTTTTTCGTTTCTGAATTATTAATCTGCCAAGTTACCTGTTTTCCCTTTTTTCTCAATAGATTTCGAATTGAATTTTTGGCAATTGATAAGAAAGGCAAAAAGGGTTACGGGGTTTTAAAAAGGAATTACTCACCAGAAGGAGGCTTCATTGTTGAAAAAATGATGATTAAGTTGGTACATGAATGTAGGAATAATAGCGATTAATTAATTTAGTGTCATTATCATAATTTATGACAATGGAATTTCTCAAGGAAAGAGACAAGTGGCTCAAAACCAATGTTCTTATTCTGGAAATTTTGTCGCCGGTGCTGTGGTGGTGGTGGGTGGGTAGGTCGATCGCTGTTTGTTCGTTCGCTGCTGGTTGGTTTCCTCCTCGCCTTCTGTTTTTCTGTAAGGCGTGGGTGAGGTCAAGTGACAAGTATTAAATTGACATTTTCTTTTCAGGGGCTCTTGGAAATGAATCTTCCCCGAAGAGAGTACAGACGAGGTCGTGAAATGGATTACCACAAGGCTAGGGAGGTAAGTTAATAAAATTCGCCCATTATAAACGGGTTTTTATTATGTAAGCTATTTTCGCGTCAGCTCGATTAAAAAATTTGCTGGGTGAACTCTATCTACAGTAGTACGATAATTTATTTATTTTTAAATTTTATTTAGATTGGGCCACGTTTTGCAGAGGAGGGCAGCTTTGAGGCAGACTACGGCGAGAAGTGGAAGTCTCTTGTAAAGGAATTTAAAGTGAAAGAAATTGCACTGAAGGAAGAGATGGAGAAGGAGCTGGAACAACTCCAGACCAAAATGGAATTGGCTAAATATGACTACGAAACTGAAATGTTGCGACAACGTAAGTGAAATTCATGCAATTCAATATTCCAATAAATTCAAATTAGTGAGCATGGAATCTGAAATGTTTTGTCTTTTCCAGAGCTTCGTCAAAGAGAAATGGATCATGAACGTCACAAAATGGAATACGAGAATCGAGTTCCACGTAACTTTGCTGTTGGTGGTGGATTTTCGAATGGTTCAGGAGGAGGAGGTGGTGGCGGACGCCAACTTATGGATAGCCAACAATTGGCTTTGGATCAAATGGAAACTGGAACTGGTGGGGATGGATCTCTTAATCTTGGAGGTGCTTTTCCTTTCACAAAACATTTGGGTTCGAACAAATTAAGCTTTTCCTTGTTTTGCTTCTCCGTCCTCGCTCCGTGAACCTCACGAATCAATCATGTGTCAGGAAACCTGTGATGAAATCTCGGAATTACCGTTTGAAAAACAACACAATGAAACATGTTCTGTGGCTGCTTTTTATTCTGATTTTGGTTTCTCTGATTACTGTGTGGCGGAGCTTTTTACTGTGGGTGTTGGTACTGGGCTGGTAAACTAAAAGTTTGTTTCTGCTATATTTCAGGTTCAGCTGCAACGAATAGCGTTCCCCTGGCCCCACCGCCGATGCCACCACAAGGACTCATGGCTCATCTCCAAGGAGGGGAACAAGGAAATGCAGCTGCCAGTCAGGGACCTACTTGGGTAAGGTTCTACAATTTCTTGTAATTAATCTCAAATTAAGGGCAGGGGTTAACATTCTTATTCCGATAAGTTTCGGATCCTTTTTTGAAATCGAGTTATTCTCGACTGAGACTCATTTAAAGGAATAAGGTGAGGGGTGGTCAAGGCATTGATTCGACAATTCAAATCTGATCTTTATGACCTGTCCATCAGCTTTTATTTTTTGAGGTTCGTTCTTACGACTATAATCATGTAATCAAATCAAGGACGTTTTTGACCTTGCTCATGGCCTTACTTTTATTGACGTCTTAATTTCAATCCGAATAGACACGACCTTTAAAAGGTCACGCATTCAATGACGTCGTGAAAACAATTTTTTACGAGTGTCTCACTTCCGACTTGGAAGGACTATCTTGAACCTTTAGGGATTTAGGGATCTTAAACTTAATGGATTTTCACAATTTTAACGTTTCTTAATGACACAGCGATGGAAACGGATTGGCTGATATATAACTTTCTTTGATGTCAATTCGGAATGACCAAGCTATGTATGCACGGAGTGCGTACTCCTGGGGGTTTGGTTGAACTTTAAAGACGAAACTTTACTTTCAATCTGGAAGTTACCCTGATACAATCAACTCTGTTTAGTTAGAAAATGTTGTTTCGGGGGTTAATTTCTCATTAGTTTTTTGTGAAAAATTTCTGATTTTGATTTTTTTGGACTTGTGCGTGTTCCTTAGGAAATTGGTCCCTTTGGCTTTGGTGGTCAAATGGGAGGAGGGAACTTTGGGCAGCCTTCCTTTCGAAATAACGACGATGGGCCTTCGGGTCCTCGCTTCATGGGACCACGGGGTGCCCGAGGTGGGGGTGGCATGGGTCGTGGAGGGCCCCGTGGTGGTCCCTTCCACCGAGGGAATCGTGGTGGTGGTGGTGGACGACGTTAAAACTCTCCGACATCTTTACCCAAAATCCTTCAAAAAGGAAGAATAGGTATTCAATCCGAGTCTCTTTAGAAGTGTGCGGAGAGAGAGTTGAGTGCAAGGCGTTCCTGTTTTTGTGGGGGTTGGTTTCTGTTCTTCATATGAGCAGACGGAGAGGAAAAGGAGTCGTACTCGTAATGTTTAGTAGAGGTGTTCCTGGATTTAGTTTCGTCTTGTTCGCCGGGTAGATCACATCATCTCACCCGATCTTCTTAACTTTTAAAACCCCTTCTTCCGATGCTTCTTCCTTCTGAAGTCGCTTCTAACGTTCTTGTCCAGTTGTAGCACTCCTAAATCCAGAACTTCAAAATTAAAAAAAATCTTAAAAATTTTAAAAAAATCCCCAAGACTTTAAAAAAAATTAGCAAAGTATCAGTAGGAAGTGGACTTACCTGTGTCTTGTGCGTGTGTAAACTTTGATGGAAACCAGTCGTTTGGATTTTCTTGTGACTTGGTTCTCCAGTAAATGCAAAGATTTGACACGGAGTGAAGTTGTTTAAATTACGGCATTTCTATAAAAACAATTAATTATTTAACTTTAAAAATATTTATTTGAGTGTTGAGTGTAAAATTTAATGAAATTCAACTTCATCGCCAACACCATTAGGTTTAGTGTTAATAACTTTATAAAGTAATGATTGAGTCCTTTAGGGAAAGGACGGAACTGGATGCTATTTAACTCTGCATACTCTCTGCATCATTCAGTGACACGTTTCTCTTGTGAGAGTGAAAGTTACTTTAACGGAAAGTGAAAAGTTACAATTTAATTACTAATGTTAAATTGCAGAAAAATGCAAAGCTTCATGTATACAAGTTTTAGGTTGAAAGTGTAGGCATTTATTTATATTCAGAAGGAATTACTTAGAAAGTCGTGACAGCCTCTTGAATGCGAGCTCTTCCATTGAAGAATTCAACAAAGAAGGAATTTGTTCATCTTTAAAAACTATTCTGACTTTGACTCATCATTCGACTGTATCTCTTGTATACATATAAACATAAATATTACTACATTTCCTCTCTCTTCAAGATTAAGTTTGAGACAGAGAGATTGGGAAGACGGAATAGTAGAGTTTCTGATCTTAATTGAATTTTGAATGTCAAATAAAAATTGGAGATGATGACAGGAGTTTGTTGTTGGAAGAAAGTCTTCTGGAGTCTATTCTGGATCATTTCTCCAGTCATTGCTGATAACTTGGGTGAGTGCTCTCAATGTTCATCACATTTATATTGCTTCTGATTTACATTTTATTATCGAACCATTGCCAATTTTAGCTCTCCAGCGACTAACAGATTCTGATTCTGATTCTACTGGTTTTGGTTTTCTTGAAAAAAAAAAAAAAAAAAGTTCTGCAGGAGAAAATGGCAATTTTTACAAAATATTTTGAGAATTGGGAGCAGTTTGGGACCTGTAACAAATTTTGAAGGGGTTTTTATGCGCTTGGCAAATAATTACAGCATTAAAATGCAAGCTAAACTCTTACGAAAAACGAGTAATTTTGGTGCTTCTGTGCTTTTTGTCAAAGCTGTCTGCGCATCTTTTTCTCTGATAAGTTTATGCATTTTTTGACACAAATTGTATGTCGCAATTTTTCTCCAGAATTATCTACGGACGTCGACCTCAATTCCTTTGGAGTTGATGCTGGAAAGTATTTTTTTACCATTTAAGGAACCCGAGATTAATGGAATGTGAACCAGATTTATGGGTTTGTCTTTGTGGGTACAGTTGATTGATTTCTGATTGAGGTTAATTTGAGTAGAAGAGAGATCAACAATGAAGTGATTTATCCTAATCCTGTCCGATGGAATGAGAAGACTTGTCCAGTCTTCCTTCTGATCAATTGCATTTTCTTTGTCTTTTTTTCTACTTAATGTGATTGATCTTTGATTTCTCCAATTGTGACTGGTAGACGTCGTCTCGAACTGCGGCCGTCCATTTGAGTCTCCATTAGTTCCAGAATCCAGAAATGGACCAGAAGCAAGACCAAAAATGGTGATCATGTCAAGAAAAGCCCACGACCGACCAAAGTCAATGGTCAAGTAATGTGTAATTTGAAATCTGAATAATTCATGGCTTGTGTGTCGCGTGTTGGAGGTTTAATTGCCTTCATAAGTTCATAAAAGAAGAATGGAGCAAGTACGAAACTCATGTGGTTACTCGCCAATATTTCTGCATCCCTGATGCTTGCCTTGTTTATTGTGTAGGTGGAGATGAGTACTAAACTTGCCAGATAAGAGAATCTTGTTTGCTAATTTTTTCATCTTTTGTTTGCGGGAGTCTCTTTTCCTTTTACAAATCCTTTTTCAATTAACTTCAAGTCTCACTTTCTGTATTCTAAAATGCCCAAACTAAAAACTCTTCGTCTATTTTGATTGACTTGTTATGAGTGGAAGGGGGTGGAAGTGGTTGAAGTGTTCTAAGGCCTGATTATCATTATTTACACACTCAAGAGGGTGTCAAGGTGGTCTCATCTTGGTAGAGAGAAATTTATCATTCTAATCATCGGCTTTCAGCTTCAGCCCTTTTTACGTCACTTGAGGAGAGGAAGACGTGGAAGGAGATGATAAGGAATTGGATTGAGAAAAGCATGAAACTGCAGAATGTTGGCATACACTTTAGGGAGTGTTCATTCATATTTCCCATCAAAAACATCCTGGAAACTGACACAGATAAAAAGGAAGACGTTGTGGGTGGATATTTACAGAAATTATGGGGAAGCGGCATCTTCATGCTTGCTGACAGCAAACATTATTCACTTTCTGAAGCAATTTAATTAATATCATATAAAACCCCGTAGCGGATGCAACCCAGATTTGAACATTTTCAGATATTTTTTTTATTGTGGTGATTTTCATTTTGCCCTCCGGCTAAACAAACGCTACATGTAAATTCTTCTCCATGTGGTTGATGAAATTGAAATTCTGCTGCTGAAAGAGGGGTTATGAGAGCTATCCAAGGGAAATTCGAATGACGAATGTCCAATTGATTATTAAAATGGGCATTACTGGTTGGGATTTCGTTGGAAGAAAGTTTCTTTGCACTGCTATGCTCCATGATTTGTTCCTGGGTGAAAGTACTACTATGGAGTCTGCGTCTGCTAAAAGGGCCAAGTCTCCTGAGGAAATTCTACTTTCCTCGTGACTTGTGACTCTTTCTGTCTCTGATGACGGAGAAGAAAAGTTGGAGAATGTTTTCTCTGGGACGAAGGAAGGAGGGAATGCAATGGCAATGAAGAAGTTAAACCTCAAAGGTAACCAAAAGCAATTTACTTTTAACCGCTCCCTCCCTCCCTACATACCTACTTTCTCCCTTTTGTTTTATGTTTCTCACTTTCTCCTCCACACATTTTTATCTCTCTTAAAGGACTGTAATTATAAGTAAAACCTACCTCAACCAGGTGAAATAAAAAAAAGGAAGTTTCAAAGGCTATTACTCACAGTTGCCTCCTTTCTTTCTTTCTCTCTCCTCACCTGGGTTTAAACTTTAATTAAAAAGAAAGGAAAGGAGACAGGCAGCGCATTACTCATCTTTCTCCTCCAACGTCCGTCCCGGGCAATAAGAATAAACATTTAATTAACTACAATTACTCTGCCAAAATAAATCACCTTAAACATGATTGTGGGTCACTGGTGAACAGAATGGCAGTCGCGGTTGTGCACATCTTTTTAAAATGTTACCTAACATTCACAGTTTCCAACTTGGATTTTCCAAACATGCTCTTTTCGTTTTTATTAATTTTCTTTGTCAAAGTTTAAGTTTGTCTATTTCTACTGAAATTAATTGAATCCCCGGCGGGGACCTTCCAAGGTTTTTGTTTTATATTTTTAAATACAATTTGATGCAACTTTTGAGCTTCACGGATAAGAGTTAAAACCCACGATGTTAAAACCGTGAGGTAGTCCTAATTTTCCCTTTAAATTTTCCATTTACATGTAATTGTGATTTAGTAATATTTTCTGGCTCATGGTGAATTTGAGAAGTGAAATATGACTCCCTTGTTGGTCTCGATCGATTAGTTTTATGAACATGATTCATTGAACTTCGTACTAAAATTAAAGAATTTACAGAAACAGCGAGGTAATTACCATGACTTGTGTTTGTGTTTAATTCTTCAAATGATTTTGGACAGGAACTTCCTCTATCGTCGTCGATTGGGAGAGGAAGAGGGCGTGGTCGGGGAATACCCCGCAACCCCTTTACAGGTTACAATAACAGCAGTGACTACGGTCCTCCCATCTCCCCATCACCACCTGGTCATGGTGGCCTGAGTCGTGGATCAATCATGGAAGATGAAATGATGGGAGGTCATGGGATACTCGTACCAAATCCATTGGCTAGAAGATCAAAGACCCTCTTCCAACCTAGTGCTACGACTACAGTGAACCCAGAGGAAGAGGATTGTCAAATCACTTTAGAAGTAGATGAAGAGGAAAGTATAGTCCAAGCCCACCCCCGTCAACCAGTCCATAAGCATGAAGGCTACCGTACTTACCAATCGAAATCTACAGAGAAAACAGACTTTGATTTTGTCCCACCATTTCTTCGTCCTGCTCCACCACCTCCTAAACCCACCACCAACTCACTCATGGCCATCGACTTGGGTGGGAATCCTAAGCTACTACGTTACAATGAGTATCCAATGATCGGGGAGGAAGAGGCATACCAAATCCCACGAAACCCTGTGCCTGACTTTAGCCGACCCTCGTCCTCATCAGTCCTGAGGGAAAGTCGATTTGACCGGTTTGAAAGCAACCGGAAGTTTGGAGTAGTTTCACCTTGGCAGCCGCAGCATGATGACGAGGAGGCACCTTATCACGTTGGTGGTGGATTTGGATATGAAGAAGATGTTCCAGCGCATTTGTTTGGTAGCAATTCCAGCCGCCGTTTGGGCCGATCTTCGGCGAGTGTTGATGATGAAGGAGTGGCTCGTGTCTATCGAAACCCAATTTGTCCATTAGGTGGGACATTGTGGGAATCGTCATCTTTGCCATTAGGCAGCAGCGGGAACAATCAGAAGCGTCGTAGGTTTTAATTAAGTGCAAATATTAACTCTAACTTTACGGATAGTTTAAAATTAATTACCGGGAGCTTAAGTTTGTGTCATGCGGCCGTCATTTTGTTTCTAAGAAGATTCTTGTTGTAATCTTCCAATTATACTCTGCTAACTTATTCTGAACACTCAAGTTTAAGTAATTGCTTGCGTGTTTTGGAGTGTTCCATAGTTTAGAAAACAGATTTTATATAATTTTTTTTAACCATATCCCTTAATACAAGAGTTACGGGCATAAGAACTGCTACTTACTGCGCGGGGTAAAAGGAGAGAATAAATTATTCTGTGAAGCAAAGGAAATGTTTCAAGGGAAAGAAGGAAAGTTTTGGAAGAAAGTAGCGCGGCATGTGCGGGAACGAATCCAATTTCTTTAGTTCTTCCGATTATTAAACTTGCTAATATAAGAATTGGAAATTGAATCGAGGAAACCTCCTCATCCCTTCCTCCTCTGTTTGTCTTGGAAATCATTTCTTCAACTTTTTCCGTCTGAGGAGGAAGGGGGAGGATGGCGTCCTTTGTGGTGGCTCTATTTTTTGTGACTAGTATGATGGATCTGGAGTAGGAAAAATTTAAAAAGAAAGAAATAAGAGTCAAGAATCCGAAGAAAGGGAGAAGAAAAGAAAGAGAAGGTTATTTGTTTTTCGTGTTTTTCCTCTTCTTCCATCATTCCCTAGCCCTTGTCACAATGGAGTAAGGGAGGGTTCTTGACTTTAGAAGAAGTCAGTCGGTGGTGATGGCGGTGTTGAATGGGGAGTGTCATGGGAGGTAAAGCAGACAAGTGTGAAAATATGATTTGGGACAGGGAATTGGAGAAAGGTGACTGGGTGACTTTGTTTAGATGGATTGCTACAAAGGGAGTAAAGGAGCTCCCTCGACCTATTTTCCCTAATACGCTTCAAATTGGATCAAAAGTACCCCCTCTCTTCCCTCCATTTTTTCCATTATCCAAAGTCTCTAATTTATTCCATTTCCCACGTCACGAACCTCGCTCTCCTGTCAATAGGAAAGAATCGAGAAGTTTTTTTTTTTCTAAAAGAAAGTTGTTCGAACCAGATTTCACTTTTTGGGGTGATTTCGCTTTCTATTCCCCATAAAGAAAAGCTTTACTACCATCCCCATGGCCATCAAGATCATCTTAAACTTTCATTTCCTCAGTCTCGTCTACATGGGAAACTCTGGAGGAGGAAATGCGTCTACTTTTGTTGAAGTTGAAGCATTGTAGAGAGGCAAGTTTTGTGGATTTTTATTATCAAAAACTCAAGTTCAGCATAAAAGTTTATAACGACAGTGAAGAAAAGGCGATCCCCAGGATATCCAAGTTTTCTGGGACGAAAAACTGAAAACTGCTCATGGCTTCAGTTTTCTGTTGCCAATTTTTTGCAGAAAACTAATAAGCCTGTTGTGAAATTGGGTTGAAGGGGAAGAAATCCAGGGAGGAAGATGGTGGTGCAAGGCGTGTGAACGTGTTGGAAAGTTCATTGAAAAATTGAAAACTCATTTGGAACTTGGGCTGGGCTTTGAAAACGTGATGGGTAAGAACGGAACGGTGGTGGTGGTGTGTGCATGGGAATTGAAATTATATGATAATTTTATTCCCGTATTTTGATTTGAGAGGCTGTTGTTATGCTTTGCAAAGGAAACAGTGTGTCTGCATAATGTATTTCAATTTCGCATCCTTCTGGATGTACCCTGCCTTGGAATAAGATTCCCCTTGCCTAGCTACTAAAAAGAATCCAAATTGAATCCGACACTCAATTCTCATCAAATCCTTCCACATTTCATTCTCCCCCGTTCACCGTGCTAATAAGGATACTAGAAACCTACCTGGAAAGTCCCTCCAAGATTTTTCTGTCCATTATGGAAATCCAAGAAATCTTGAAGGCACTCTGGAGGAATTGAGAGGCAAAGGAAGGAGGGTACGTCTGATGAGTTTAATCAAAAAGACCAAACCACCAAGGTGATTATGATGAGCCTCTCCTGTGGCTATTCTGCTGAGCTGGAGAAAGTTCCAGTAACCCCTAAAACTGCCTTTCTGCCTTTCTCCAGATTCGAGGAGGTCCTTTGAAGATTCAGCATTCGACAAGGACATAAGCTGGAACTTTTTCCAGTTATATGGAGAGATGGAATGAATGGATTTCCATTCAGAAGCCTAATCCCTCTTTTGCATAGAAATGGTTTCGTCCCCCTTGTCTAAAATGAAGAGCCCGGGATGAGCTTTCACTCTTCGTTCCCCCAGCCTTTCTCCCTCTCCAACTCCCTTCCTACTCTCACCAGGATGAATTAATTCGGGTAAACCATTCGGACACAATTTCCGGTTTAGGAATTAATCTTCTTCGTGGGAAAGTAGTTGAGCAGTGGAAGTGTAAGGAGTGGAGTATCTGTTTTAGGGTTGTTGAAAAGAAAAGTCCATTAGAAGACGCACAAGGAATAGCAGCGTCGCCGTCCGCCGCCGCCGCCGCATTTGAGAGAGTGACCAATAAAGTGTCTTCCCAAGAGTCATTTAGGAAGGTCTAAGAAAAAGGATTGTCTAAAAAGAAGGAAGAAATGAGAATGAATGTTTCCAAGTTGGACACACGAGGGAGGCTATTAGGGACAAGGAGGGAGAAAATAAGCTCCATTTTCTCCAAAAAAGAAAGGAAGAAAACGGGGTTTCTATCAAAGGGGGGTTTGGTCCAGTGCCTTGTCCAGCAGGACGAGCTGCTGGAGGCAGGGGAAAAAAGGAACATCTTGGAAGAAACTCAATTGAGTGTTGGTAGCGGTGGTGGTGGTGTTGGCAGATGGAAAGTTCTTTACTTTCACCCAAGACTACTGGACTGCTGGACTTGTTAACTTTTAACTGAATTCCAATGAAGAGAAAGTTTTTCTGGAAGCGCGTCAGTCTCCTGTCCGAAAACAATCAGCTTCTTCTTTCCTTTTTTTGGCAGACAAGGGCAGAAGACAAAGAACTTGTTCCTTCTGGGAGACGTATTCCTTCCTTTTATAGTTTCTCTCAGAGATTCTGATCGGGTTGTAGTAGGTGGTGACATTATTCTTTGAGATTCCCTTTTTTGGAATGGGCAATGGATCCTTCGTGATCACGTTAAAATGGGCATTTTTAGTGGTATTGAAGGAGAAAAGTGGGCTATTGACGGAATGGGAGACTATGCAATGCATTTCCCATGCCTACCCGGACCAACCAACTCCCTCCATGGTATTTTCTATTTTTGGAATTAATTAAAAGCGAGAAGTTCCCATTATTTTGGCATTAGGAGTAGTTGGGAAAGTGTTGGATACCTTTCTCCGTCCATTTCTCCCTTGGCGCATTCCATGTTGCCCTGGTAGAAAGTAGGGCGTTTCCTCCCGTAGAAGCGAATGAGTATTATTAGTCAGGTGATGAAATTGAATACCATTAGGACACAACTCTCCAACTTCTGGCCAATTCTAAATGCTTCGGTTAAGAGTAGGCCGCCTACCAAGCCTGGAAATTCTAATGCCAGGAATAGTAAAAGTTAACTTTTTAAATGTGTCTGCTGCATCTTCACCTTTTTCTGCAACTACAAAACCACAGAAGGCATCACGGGCCCTGGAAAAGGAAACCGACAATCCGGGTTCTCGTGAGTAATATTCCCACTTTCTCTAGAAACTTTAGCGACTATCAGTTGGACCACGTCGGGAAATTCTGGAGTAAAAGGTGGAAAAATTACTGGAAGGTGTTGGTTCATTAAAACAATGCCTGAGGACGCTGGAATAATGAAATCTGACGGGGGTTGGAAATTGGAATTACTGTGGAATGATTTTTGGTTTGACCTTTCCTCTTAACCCTAAATGAAGGTGAGCCTTATTTCCCTTTATCCCAATTAATATTAGCTCTTCCGACATCTGCTTCACGTCAGAATGTTATTGATTTTAAAAACAACTGTTGATTGTTTCTCATGCCGTTCAACTAAACCTAGTGGGAATTCTAGTATAAAAATAAATAAAAACAAAAGGGAACTTATTACAAAGTTTTAGTTTAAGAAAGGGAATGTAGTGTTTATTATTTTGGTTCCCTCTTAACATGTACATCATGTCAGACAGGGAAAGAAGGGGGATGTAATCCCTTGTTAAGGGTGTCAGGAACAGACGCGTTGGGTAAGGGAAAGACCACCGCATGGGTTCCCATGCTTTATCATTCACTTTTTAAGGACGATGGTGGCGAATGGGTTGATGATGATCTGCTGTTCCCGTTGCTTCTACCTCGTCCGGGATGGTGGGCTAACTTCAATGGGAACTTGATTTTAATTGATGCTAAGACTTTAATGAGACGAGATTGAATTTGTTAATTCATATGAAGAGGTCTCACAGGAGGGGATCCGATTCCACCGATTCCACACGCACATAACTCAGGTCTCCATTTACAGAGGATGAGAAGAGCCCGCAGTTTCCCATCATCAACTTTCAGCTCTTTTAGCTTACTGGAGAAGGAAACTTGAGAGTGGAGATCACATGCCCAACTGGAGCCGTGTAGTAAAATTCTTTCCTCCTACTCCATCATCTAAATTTAATGGATTGTTAAATTAAGTTAATTTTGGGCAAGGTTGGAAGATTTGTTATGTGAGAAAATGCTGAGTGCCGCTACTCCCCAGCCTTCCTCGTCTTCCCTACTTTTTAGAGATCATAAAAAGAAAGAAAGTGGAGTCAATTTCCCTTCTCGGCTGAATTTGCAGGAGAGGAAGCGGTTTGCGGGAGAGGAAAGTTAATGCCTTTTGTCCACGAATTCCAGGAGCAGGATCCTTTGGGAAATTGGACATCTCCTGTATTCTTTTTTGTTATTTTTAGATTCCACATCTCCAGTTGTAGTCCAGTGCTTGTTCAAGCCACGTCCTCGATGGACGTTCGCTTCACTCTGGGCCTGCTCAAAATTGATTCCGCTTCCGCATGATTCCCGCTAGTTGAAGACAAAACTATGACACACTTCCCACAAAACTATGGGTTGGGTCTTCAAAAACAGGAACCGAAATGTCGGTTCTTTAGCGGCTGGCTGTGTTATTCCATTCTATGGAGAGTTCTTCTGTTTACCCTTCGCATCGTCCTCATCATGTCCATATGCCCCGGGCTTTGATAAACTATGACACGAGCATGACATTATCCCAAGTGCTCTGACAAGTTATATGACCAAGACTTAAGTCACATGTTATTCTTGGACATGTTAACCATGTCCAGCGTTCATGGGTCAGAAGTGGTGGTGGTTGTATGATGTGGAGCGGATGTAAAGGAGTAATTCCTGGTCCTATCAGGGTGTAAAGTCCTCTCCCTGCCTTGTAGGGACTTGGAAGATCTCCTTGACTCGAGATTTACGAGGACTCCACTTAGGAAATAATCCTCTTTGTGGCTTTCTCCTTTTCCTTTTATTCACCTTCTCACTTTTCTTCACTTACTTTCACTCCCAGCCACAGCCAAAGCTTTGTCTTTCCCCTTTCAAGATTCAACGGTGGTGGCGGTGTTCCGCCGTCTTTCTCCTTCCTCCGCTTTCTCTCGGTCTCCAGTCCCCCTCGTCCTTGTTCTTCTAACTTTGGATTTTTCCTTGGAGACAAAGTGAAATTCTCCAGGAATTCTCTGGAAGAAATAAACTCTTATCGTTTCGTTACGGTTCAAGTGGAAAGTATCGGGGACTATGCTCAGTTTGTTAGATTTCTAGTGGAAGTACCCATGGGTTTCCCCAAACCCTCGAAATTGCACAGAAGGAGCAGTTAGTTTAAGGACTTGGACTTTGTGGAATAAAGATGGGAGAGCTAAGGAGGACGTTGATAAAGGTTTGTAAATATGTGGAATGAGGGAGGGTCGTAAATATTGTTGACTGGTTGAATTCCACCTGATCCACGACATTCGGAAGGCCACTATAAATTACTACGTGCCCTGGAGTACTTGGGGAAGGAGGACCCACTTTCTCCAATCTTATTCTTTCTCCACACTATTTGTATTTCAAAGTGTACAATTTTATAGGTCCTTATTATTGTTACTCCTTATTACGACGCCAGGACCCTGCCAAGTCCCATTACTCAAATTCATCTACGCTCCCATTCTTTCGAAGCGAGCATTCTTACGGGGCTCCGCTCTTGTCTTTTGCAAAAATGCGCTTCAGTATTTTTAAAAGTTAGTCGACCACATCGTGTCACCGTGTGCGCGAGCGGTCGCTTTTGCTTATCCTCAAAGAAATTTAGCGTACCTTCTTAAAAGTTTTCTGAGCTCCTCTCTGCCCCTAATTCTCCTAATGAGGACCGCCGCATCCAAGACCAAGTTTTGACACAATTGAAAGAGGGCCCCTCCCCCTCATTCCTTTAAAGAATTGGAAGATTTATGTGCTTCCTTTTTCCCAGATTGTACCTTGGACTGGTACTGTTGACATTGCGGAGATGGATATTGTTATTTTCCAGCTGCTTACTCTCGGCCTTTCTCCCACAGTCTCTTGGATATTTTGACAGGAGAGACCCGAAAAAGGTTCCTAAAAATACACTCGAGATTCATCAATTCAACGGATCCTGTCGCCGGTGGTTTCCCAACCACCACGACCCTCGCCCACGGTTTCAACCCGCTAAAAAGGATGTTAAGGGGGAAGATGGATTTTGTCACGTTTATGGTTTATCTATTCCTGGCATCGCATCATGCGGAGTTATTTGTTTTTTCCATTTCATTTTCCCATGACGAGATGAAGGGCGGGGGCGGGGAGGGGGGAAGGACACCGGGAAATGGAAGCGTCTTATATGAAAGTGGCGACGGTGATGGGGGGATTTAGATGGGAAGAACTGCAATTAAAAGGTAACACGCTTTCTCCCGTTCCGGGACATCGAAAAAAAATGAATTTGGGAACAAGGGTGATTAGGGAAAACTCTATTTTAATCCCCTTGGATTTTAGTTGTAAACTTTGCTTGTAAATGCGGCTGGAAATCGCTGGATGTGGTAGGAAGCGTGTGTGTGTCTTTTCCGAGATGACGAATTCATCACGAATTGGGGATTTAAGAACATTCCCAGTTCCCAATTTCTCTCCAGCTGTAATGTCTCCCCTGCGCCTTTTCTTCGAATTTTATTAAGACGCATTTCCTTAAATCCTCAACAGTTGCCACTTACTCCAATTTCACCCTTGCGCTCTTGTTATTTTCGTGGTGGGGAAGTTTGTCGCACTTAAAATGTTTTAGCGATGATCCCGAGTTCGTGACATTTCGAAGGAAACCACCACAGCACCCACCACCACCACCATGCTTTCGCTTTCACAAACTACAGGGATGGTACAGACCCAGGCGGAGTTTAATTTCAAATTGGTTGCGGAAAAAGAAGCCTGCCGAATGTGGATCCTTTGAAGAATTCCTAACCACCGTGCGTGCATACGGTGGTGCGTGGGAGAAAACTAACGACTCACTTTCACTTTGTGTCATTTGATCTTTAATTTGATTCTTTTTGGATGTGATGGGATTCCTTCATTTTCCTTTTTCCTTCTTCTATACCCACCTTGAGGCTACGCTTGTTGGAAGATGAAATTAAGAAGGAAAAAGGAACCCTTCCTTCTCACCTTTCCACTCCAATTCCTTCCTCACATCAGGCCGGGGAAATAACTTTGCTCAGATGAAAAAGTAGAGGAAAGAAAGTGAAGATAAAGAAAAAAGACGTGTTGATGAATTATTTATTAGGAGAGTTGAGTTAGGAGTTGGGAAATATGAACTTGCTCGTTTACTAAACTCATGTGAAATAAATCTTGTTCCGTTTTATCTTTAATATAAACCCCAGTTTTTACTTTCACAACATTTCCTATGACATTTTCCGGCCGGAAGTCAATTCTTATGTCCATGGGCCTAATTAACACAGAGGAGGGAATGTAGGGCATAAGGAAAGGAAGAGAAAGTTATCGTCCCTCCAACACCCACCACCTCCTGCTGACTTTCTCCCACTATTCCAAACGAGATAGCCAAGAAAGTTTCATGCTGGAAACGGCTGAAGTTAAGAGAGGATGTTCCAAAAAGCGCAAACGAAGAAACATGGCCTTCATCTTCCAGAAATCATTCAAGGAGGAAAGATGCTTTACGTGTTTCGCATGAAATCTAATTCCTTCCCCCGGTTATCCCAGTACAGAAGCAGAGGTTATAAGAAGATCAGGGGGTGGGGGTGGGTATGAAGGGAAGCGTGCAGATTCCTTCCTCTGACCTCCTCCTGGTGTGCAAAAAGGAGCCAGCGGAAATGGTCTGGGGGTAACAAATCATGATCCCATTTTCATGGAACCAACCCTACCTAGCTGCAAAAAACTAATGCGTAGTAAGAAGAACCATTTTCAGAGGATCCAATCTGTCACGTTTTGGAGACAAGTCAAAGATGATCCATGATCCAAGATGAACGTCCCTAATCGTCCTGCGTCTCCCTTTTCTTCCACTTTCCTCTCCTAGTTTTTTTTACTATCAAAAAGGTGTTTGAATCTTTTCGAGTTGTATGGAAGATGGATAGCTGATTTCCGTTTCCTGTCATCCTCCTTTTTTCCTCCTTGGAAAAGTGACAAGGGGAAAGTGGTGGTGGTAACACCGTCGTCGCCAAGTCCCAGACGGTGAGAAGGAGGTAGAAAATCGTTTTCTCAATAAATGAAAAGAAAGAAGGGGAAGATTCAGGAAACCAAAATTGGTCCAGGAGGAGACATGGAATGGAACCCATGGCCCTGGAACTGTCTGGAAGAAAAGAGACATACAAGATTGTACGATTGGGGGATGTAAATATTTACTCAAGAGAAGTCTTCCAATGGGAATACGGCAGAAGGAAAAGGATTGAAAAAGAGCAGAACAAATGAACTTTTTCTTTGATTCCACCATTCAACACGCATTGGTTACTCGTACTGGTTATGTAAACTTGGGTGTTTCTGTCAGGTTCTGTGCGTTTCAAGTTTATTTTCTTTGGCCAAATCACGATTTTTCCGAATCAAACTTTTCTTTGTATGAATTTCCAAACACCGAAACCAATGTCTGAAATTAGGGGGTGGGGGTAAATAAGTAAAAGAAACCAGGTTATCCATCCACCTGACCTCCTACGATTTGCTGGCCCGACGGACATTGACAGTTCTCCTTCCCCATTGGTAATTTGATTGTTTAGAATCCAAGACACGTTTAGTTTTTGCATAAAGACGGGATCCATTCTGATAACCAGGTCAATAAATCTGATTTTCGGTAAAAGGACGTGGAGGTGACACTCTCCCGGGCAGGAGCAGCGGTTCTAATCGGGGAGAGACCGGAATTCGTTATCAGGCCGAAAGGCGACAGGAGGGGTTACCGGGGTCAAACACCACAACTCGTAGATCTATGTGATCTTTGGGAAGAAGAAGAAGAAGGAGCATCCGATGACTCTCGCCCTTACACACGCTTTCACTCTTGGCTTGGTCTTCCATTCCATTCCATTCCTATTTTATCCCATTCCATAACTTGGTCACGTACAATAAGATTTTTGGCAAAGGACTCATTCCTTTCCCATTCTTCTCCTTTTACTTCCGATTCATCCCTTCTTTATCTCCTCTTTAGACCCCGTTCTAGCAGTAGGTAGGATGGGAATTATCCATTTCCCTTCCAATTCTTATGCTTTAGCACTTTAATTTTTCGCCTTGTTTTAATTCTTGGCGTAATTCAAGACGGTAAACTTTGGGTTTTAAAATTCATCGGGGAATGAAAGTTTTCGTTACTTGGAAGGCGGAACGGATTTCTTGATTCTGCCTCCAGGCTCCAACGTCCATGACTTTCTCCAGGGACATTCACAATGAGACTTTCTGATTCTGCTCCTCCCGCATTTCCAAGTATTCTCAGCATTCCTACCACCACCGGAACTCTCCTTGTGGATGTGCTCGTTTTGTCGAGTTCGAGTCTGAACGGAAAACGGGAGAGAAAGCTGTGAGAGTTGTCCCCGTTGTAACCTCTAGAACCTGTCCCTTCTAACCGAAAGTTTTGGAAATGAAAAGGATTCAGAAGGGTCCCCCGGAGTCCGTGCCCTCCGATCTATCATCTCCACTTATTATGCGCTCAATGACTTTTTGAAAAATGTCAAATGCCATTTTTATGGAAGCTAAAGAAAGGAGATTCAAACCTCTCGCGAATTGAGGAAGTTCTTATCCTCCCTGTCCTCTTGGATCTACTTGGCTCGGAGCAAAACCGCTTTATGATCTTATGAACGGGGACCTCTGATTTTTTATTTCTTGGACTTTGGTATTCAGGAAGAGAAGGGAGGGAAGAAGGGGATGAAATGCGGGGTATATGCTCACTTCAGCACAATTTTAAGTACTTGCAAGACTTCTAAATGGTTGTAGAAATCGTAGAGGGAATGTTTGGTAATGGATCCTTCTTTCTTTAGTAGTGGTAGCATATGTGAGGGTGTTAAGTGGATCCTTTGACTCCTTTAGCATAATCTTCTTTAAGAGTTTTTAGACTCATCCAACTGGAAGAATGAAAGGAAAGAGGACCGGAAAAGTAAAGAAAACAATTTCAAGTTTAAAAAAAGGAAATCCGTGTTTCCGGTCTTCCTTTTCCTTTGTCATTGTCTCCCTCTTAATTACGCTTTGGTTCAGTCCCATTCTACTCCAACTGGAAGGTCTAAAACGTTTCCAGCAGAAGATCTGGGTCTCAGAATGCGAATGCCAAACTAAAAAACCGTTTTCGAAGTTATCTGTGAAGCCCCCGAATTCTAAATACGGAAATAGTTTGGGTTGACGGGCGTATGTAAATAAACGAAGGGAAAAGAAGACGGATGGGAGTGTTTCCAGCATGTCCCTTTGGTTGGTATCAACTTGACGCCTCGTCTCCGCCTTCATAGGCTAATACCCCGACTTTTAAGATTTCTTTGGGGATACAAAAGCTTTTGTGGGATCTAATCGACCTTTTAGAGATGATGAGAAGATATGGGGATAGAAAGGAGTAGCGTCCCATTGCCATTCCTATAAATTCCACATACATCTGCATCTCCATCAAATCATCCTTTTCTTCAATCATTTCATTCACCACATCTTGAAACTAACGAGTCCTTGGCAGAGGAGATAAAATAAATTACGACAATGCGGATGTTTGTTTGTCAGGAGTGGTAATCTTTGTAACCTTTAACATTTTACACACTTTTCCCCTTCCTCTTGCCTAGTTGTTGTGTGACATCATGGGAGGGAAGTGTATCGTATTTCCTCTAAATGTGCTCACCTCAACAGACATAAATATAAAAAGTAAACGAAAAAAGAACCACTCGGATCCTGTAAGTGTAAGTTGGTGCGGTTGACTTTCATCAGTTTGGAAAATTGGGTGAAAGCGCAGAGGGTCGAGTTTTCCAGTTCCTAGTTTCCTCTTGCAGTAAAAGTAAAAGGAAAACTACCGCGGGAAGGGAAACGCAGAATTGAAACTTCCAAATGGATATTTCAAGTCCCTGCTTCTAAAATCTCCCAATAATAAACAGCCCAACTTTACCGCCTCTCGGCTGCTGCTCCTGGCGTATCCTGATAATGAAATTGTGACAAACTTTCTACGGTGCTTTTCCCTAGTGATCCTCTCTCCTTTTGCCTAACTTGGAATTCCCCAATTCTGCGTCCGTGTAATTTGTATTGAGAAAGCCAAAGAGACAAGTTGAGATCCGTGTGGGAAGAGGAGATAAAAAGGAACATTTGCCGAGGCCCTTTAACTCGAATGCGTTGATGTCTTGATACCATCGATCAGTTACTGAAGTTTTCCATTTCGAGTGTATGAATTCAAGGAAGAAATTGAATGGAAGTATTGGGATCAAGATTCTGTTACTTCTGTCTCCTAATGGGGTTCCAAATGATGATTGTGGTGCTGGTTGCAGGGTGTAGTGTAGCCTTTTGTTTCCAATGTGACATTGCGGGGCGTGGCAGATGAGAAATGGGATTCCGGCTCATGGAACAAGCCCTTAATTATCCCAAACCTATTACAAGGAACTTGGACTTTACAATTTGGGGCTTTAGGATATTGCTGGAGTGGGAGAAAGTAGAGCTCTGCCCCAGATACGCAGGATGACATTGACCATAGGTCCAAAAGAATTGTGAGCTGATAGGATTCTAGAAGTCCAGAAGAGAATTATGTCATAAAGTAAGATGAGACCAAGAGTTCTAGAGAGACTAAATCCGCTGTCAACTGTCAAAGGAAAGGAGGAGGAAGAGAGCAATTTTCTTCCCAGTAAGAAAAGGGAAAGGATTACGGAGGGGAAAGAAGGAAGAAAAAGAGTTTAAAACTGTATGGGGAAAGAAACAAGGAAGCATCTTTTGGAGGGATAAAGTCGGTGAAGCGGTGAGAGAAAGTCGACTAATGGAGTAAGGAAGGGAAGGAGGAAATAGGTCGGAAGTACTGGGATGATGAAGTAAAGGAAACTAAGGACACAAAAATAAAATGAAAAGAAAGTAAAGGGTCAACTTGAATAGTTACAATAATCATGACAAAGTGCTCTTAAGGTCTCCTTCCGAAGAACTAAAGCAGAGATACTGCTGGTCCCTCTCCATGAGCATTGGTTCATTCAAATGGAGAGAGAATTGGAGGCTCAAGTGGATCCGACACTTCATCCCCCAATGGTATCTAGTGTCACCCTTCATCTACTTTTCCGTATGTCAAGGGCACATGCGACACACATTCCCTACGCCTGGGACCGCAATTCCTTGGGACTTTGATCTGGCAGGGCAGGGGAGGGTATCTGGAACTTGTCTTCCTTGCCTTACAAATACCCGAATTTCAAATAAAAGAGACGGCAAAGTAAACCTAGGCAGATGCTGCGGAAGTATTCTCGAAAGGAGCATGTGAATCTTTGAAAGAAATAGAAAATCTTAGTCATTTTCCCCCAGGGTTTCGATAGCCATTGGCATCGGCCGCATTTCAGTGAATTTCGATGAAATTTCTCCATCGTTGGTTCCTCAGTGAAAATTTTGTTCATTTTTTCTTTGTTTTTAGAAAACACTTCCTTTATTTTCGATTGCTTACGAAAAAATTGCTTTCCCAGAAGACTTGGCTTGGAATTTAGAGGGCATGAGGTCACGGTTTGATATTCTCCAGCCTGTCATCAGGGGAGGTGTTTAAAAAGCATCTTTTTCGCCTGGTTTTGTTTCTTGCCGATATATGAAGGAGATGTGGGTTGAAGAAGAATGCTTGAAAATAAGTAGAAAGACCCAAGAATAGAATTTATTAGGACCAAAGAGACGCGCCGAATTCCTTTTTGGTCCTCCTTCCCTCCCATTGCCCATGGAGACAGAATTGGTGGTAGTGTGTCAGAAAAGAAAAGTTTGGAACCTAAACTTGGCTTTGCTTTTCCCATTCCCTGCTTTGAATTTATTGTTTCTCCTTTTCTTTTACTTATTCTTCTGCACTGCATACATAAAGACTTGTCTTCAACCAGATTCAGATTCTACTCTGTTTCTGCCTCTTTGGAGCGTCTACCGTCTAAGGTTTCCCTTCCTGTGTTGTTGCGGAATGTAAGGAAGGACGACGAAAGTTTGTAAATTCAAATAAATGGAATTTTCACCAAAGTTTGTGAGACTGCTAGGAAGAAGAATGATTGGCCTCAGTACCTGCCGCCTTGTGGTGTAGTTCCCCCCCAATGAAATTCATATTAGGACTCAAACTTATTCGTACATGCGTCCATTACCATTTACGTACTCCAAAGGGAGAAGTAGAATGGAATTCTCTTCTTTTAACATATGATTCTATTCCAAGATTTTGATGGAAAACGGTGAAAGAATGACTTTTTTGAAGAGGAATATTTGTAGGGCTGAATCCCTTCTTCCCTAGACAAGGACCATGACTTGGGGTGTCTGCTCCGGACTTTGACATATTTAGTCCTGAGAGAAGGTGAAAATCCGGATTGGATTTACTTTCACTGAAAGCCGAATCTTGACTTTCACCCCACACCGAAGAAGTCCGGATTCCGTCTGTCTTCTGACTTTGTCTTGACTCTGGAGAGGATGGGAATCTTTGGTTGAGCAGATTCAAGGGGGGTAGGGATAACTGGATTGGATTGGATAAGAGTCAACCTATCACTCACAATTCACACCAATCTCAACCACTTACGCTTATAGGCTTCTTCATGTTCAAACTTTATCCATAGACAAGAGAGCTAAATAGGGTGCTCATGTTTAGTCATTAAACGACAGAGAAGAATGACAAGACCCCCTGACATTTACGGTCCTCCCCGGGAAGAAAGGAGAACAGGATATAAGGGGAAAGGGATTCACTATGGAAAAATTCTCCAGAATTTGAATTCAAATCTAAGAATAGGCGAAAGTCGCTCGGAATTCCAGCACAGCAGCAGCGACACATGTCGCTGAAAGTTTCTTCTTGTCTTGAGAGGAATTTGACTGAAGAGAAGAAAAGCTTATGGAGAGAGAGACTGTTGGTGGTGATTGAATCGTGGAGGTTCGTGCAGGTTTTCATATTTCCAATCAGAGAGAGGAGGAACCCACCCTGGATCTCTCTGGATACTTTCTGAAATTGGTTCTTACTTTTATCGCTTAGGCAGATATCCCGCCGTTGCGTTGGGTCTTGGTTGAATTGTACTAGAAGCCCCAGCAGCAGCAGCCGCCGCGGCGGTGGAAGTTCTGGAGGATGATAATGGAAAGTGTGTCTCTCTCCGTCTCCTACATTGATTTGAGATTCAATGGAGGATAGCCAATATAAAGAATGAAATATTCTACCACATTTCCACTAGTCACCTCAAACATAACTTTCTCCACTTTCCCCATTTCATCATTCCTATATTACACAATCGCCCCCCCCCACCAATTCACATTTACATTCCAGAATTGGAGCTACTTTGGAACCATAATCAGAGTAAACGGGCACGTGGCCGGGGTGGTGCGTTCGTTATATCCTTCAAGGACTAATGGATTAGTTTTACGTAGGATGGATAGAACTGGTGGCGGTGGATGTTAGTTTGGAAAACATGCGACCACGACCACTTCCTGGTGCGTCCGCAGAGTGAAAGGTTTCAGGTTAGCAAAGAACTTTGACTCGGTTCGCCCTCCTTCCTCCTTTGCATGGAATCGCTGCTGGGATCCGAGAAAGTGTTTGTAGAAGCGTGAAATTAGGTTCTTTGCTCCTTGGATGTTCCTAAGTTGTCTTGCTTAATGGTGAAGAGAGACAAAAGGGGGAACATCCTCCTGGAAGACTTTGGGAAGATTGAGGAGATAACTTCATTTCAGAAAACATTTTATTCTCACCTTAACTTTGGTTTTTAGAAAAGTTTGGAAGTTTCCAGCCAGCTCTCCACGGTTTTCTAAGGATTTCAAATCCCAGGACTCGTTTTGAGGGGGTCTTATAAAAAAGTTAGAAGGAGACCCGAATTACTTTTCAGTAATTCCACTTTCCAGGAGCCAAAAATGTTCTCCAGCATATTTTTGCAAGTCCCTTTCCGCCGTCACTTGCTTAACAAGAAACCGGAAGTGAAAGTAGAGTCATGTTTTGAATAGCATGTTAAATTCTTGGCTACATTTTGAACTATTGAATTTCTTGGAATGGGTTCATATAAAATTTGTTTGTGATGATGGGTGATGGGTGATAAGCGATGGGTGGTTGATGTAGAATGTCGGTTTGTCATTTATTGCATTAACTTGGCTCCTTTCCCCTTCTACGTTTTCCCATTCTTCTTTTAGTTTGAAGTCAAGGCACATCTCACAGTCTTTTTCCTCCTCCTCGGGTCTCGTCTGCCAACTTTTCTGCCAAGATCATTCCAATGAACCCTTCTTCTCCCCGGATCCCAAGAATTTCCATTTCCCCATTAGAGTGTAAGCGGAACGCAATAAGTTGGAGTCGAGTTAGTGGAGGTTGTTCGGAAGGAAGGTTCCCTTGTCATTTCTGAGGTCGTAAACCTTCTCCTCCTGTATTCATGAAATGTAGAAAAATGAGTTTCCAAACAAAAGTTTACATTCTGCATCATCATCTCCTCCGTCCTCCTTTGGATCTTGGGGGATCATTCAATGTAGTTAGGAGGTGGAGACGGATGGAGAGGAATGGGATCATTAGGAAGTCTTATGCATCCTGGGGATCAAAAATCCAGCGCAGAGAATTGAGAAGGATGAGATAGAAGGAATGAAGAGAAACGGAAGGAATTGAAACAACTTTTTACTTTTTCTTCAACTCCAATTTGGACCTCATTTATTGGATTTGGAGTTGAATGTACCATAAACAGAAGGGAAAGATGTTTCTCCCTTCATTTTTTAGGAGATGAGGATGGGGAGGGTTGACAGACAAGAAGAAGAAGAAGAGAAAGTGAGAGTATTTTCTTCGTTTCTTTTTGATTAAACGAAGCCTTCCAAGTTATGAGTGCGAGCGGAGAAAGGAGGGGGAGGGAAAGGATAATAATGTTCTTAAGTAGAAAGTAGGATTATAAAGAGTGGGTCATCTTCCGTAAAGGAGAAAGTAATGCTCTTAATTTATTGTTAAGGCAGTTTCAGATGATGAGGTCCCAACTCTGACTGTCATCCAATGTCCACTTTCTCCAGTTCTAAGGCTGGCAATGGTAAGGATAGGATTAAAGTTGCCTCTTTATAAAATTGAGTTCCTCCAGTGCAATGGACTCGTCTTACTTGTCCCATCTCATAACTAATGAAACATGTCTCTCCACTTTCACCAGTCCGATCCTTCTTTTCTTGTAGGAACAACACACTTTGGCACTTTTTGGCTTAGAGAATGCTACTACTACTGTCCCACCGCCCGCCTCCGTTCCCACTTCCTATTCTGCAGCCACATCATGATTATGACTTTGGAAGTTTTGTATTTTTAGGTTGAAGGAATCTAGGCCAAGAAATGACGAGGCGGAGGATGGGGTTCTAGGTAGTAACTAGTGGGCTGAGGACATTCAACTTTTATTCTTCCTCCTTTCCTATCCTTGAAATAATAATTCATAGGAGAGGAAACGGTTAGAAGGAAGGTAGCGTTGATCTGTAGAGTGCTTTCTCTTTTCTGATTCGTCCAAGAGGTTAAATGTGACTCGGAGTGTGAAAGTGGTGGAAGTGCATGGGAAATTGGATTCGACTTCCTTGACTGTTCCAGTTTTGTTTTCATTTGAGACTCGTATCCTAAAGATTTTAAGCTCAGAGAGACTTGACACGACGTGACTTTCTTGACACTTGGTTCATTTATGATCCCTCTCCCTTTTGGCTCCTGGAGTTTCCTGAAAAAAAGAAGTTGGAAGAAAGCTGGAGGAAGTGGGGTGTCATGTCAAAATTCTGACCTCTCTCCATGGACCACCACAACCGACCCACTTAAGAAAGGCCGAGACCAGTAGTGTTGGGTTCCCATTCCAGTATTTCGCTGCTCCAGTATTTCTGACCAAGTCCATTTTCCTTACGTGTCCAGTGCCAAGTGGAGATATGACGGGTGGTGGTGGTGGGTTGATTTATTTACTGCCCTCGTCCTACCGATGATGAACCTAATCGACCAGCACCAGCACATCAAGGTGTTTCCTTCCAATTTCATCTTCTTTCGAAAGAAAAACAATGAAACAAGTCTTCTCTTCCAACTTTTTATTTCCTTTCTTCCTCCTACTCGCCTCGTCTCCGTTGGATGAGAATACAAATGAGGCTTGGGGGGTTAATGAAGGGGAGGAGCCTTCCAGGCTGGAAGGCACTGGAGCTTCCAGTGCTCGGCTCTTCAAGGCTTCCTTCCATGTCTCGGCGGCGTCTGCTACATCTGCTACAAATGTCCAGGGTTACTTCATCTATCGAAATGATCCATTCGGTACTAACACGCTTTCTTTTTGTTATCTAAAATACTCCTGGAGTTGCTCATAAAATGTTATGGTCGAAGCTTTTGAACTTTCCCCTCCAGTTTGGGGTTGGTTGCCGAGAGTGTGTGTATGCAGAGAGCACAAAAGGCGTAAAGGATAATAATCATAAGCCAATCTGTAAAAAGGAGGGAAAGTGTATCCTTTATGGTGTAAGTCTACATAGTAGGCGCGTTGCCGGAAGGAGACAAAAGGAGCATGCTACCATGGGGCTTTACAAGGTGGAGCCTTTTCTTGAAAGTTGAGGGTAATATCTCCAGGTCAAATCCTACTGCTGGATCTTTGTAGTTTCCTTTTCCTTGCCATCATAAGAATGGAGTCCCACTTTCCAATATGCTTCCATTAAAGAGTCAAAAGATAAACAGAGCCAAGTAAGCCAGGGGTTGTGCCTGAAATATTTTTATAGTTATGCAACTTTCTCTTCCTTTCTTCTCTTCCTCTGAGTTGCTCCTTTCTTATCGCTTTTCTTAATTGTGTTTTCCACCTTACGGGAGCAGAACTGGGTCGCGGGAATGCGCCGACGGTAACGGAGATTCTTTTCAGTTTTTGTTTTAAATAAATTTTCGAATAGTAAGATGAGTACTTGAGGGTTGTTGGTTTGAAGCGCCTGTGGACTTGGTTTTGTTTTTAGTTCTCCACTCGGTTGGATTCTGACATAAATTTATTTGGGATTGTCTAGGCCCAGTAGAAACTGGCGACCCAAAAGTTTCTGCCTGACCTGTCTTCCTATTTGTTTCTCCCTGTCCACCAAATGTAGAAAGTTGAAGTGAAAAGTTTGTTTTGAAATTGAATATTTGACATTTGAGAAGAGACGTTTTCCAACCCTGTTTCTTCTGGCTGGCGGTATGGATGACATTATTGTTTGCCCAAAGTGGTCTTTAACCCATTCAGCCTCACTTCCATCATCGCATACTTTCTCCTTCATCTCACCACCATCATCATTTCCCTCACCTAAAACCTGCATTCCATAAAATTAAAGTATCCAGCGGAATCCATGTCAATCTTCCTTTTCAAGAAACTTGGGTGTCATTCCTATTTCTTGGGATTGTTCCACGTCATGGAAACAGTTCGCAACGGGCGGAATGACAAAGGAGAGCAATCCCACATTTTGGATCGCATTATTCGCTCATTTTCCATGCAGAATCAGCTCCAGTAGGAAGGGGGGAATGGGATGATCGTAAAAGTTTTCGCTGCTCAAAAGTAGAGGTATGATTCAGTTGGTTTAGATTTCCTGTGTGCAATTAGACTCGGATCGTTCTCTGCCATTGGATTGGTGCCAATTGACTCTCGCCTCTCCTACGAGTCCCAGAGCTCCATTTCCATTGTACTTTTGCCATTTCCTGGCAAGCAAAAGTCTACCGTATATCACCTGACCACCACGAAATAATAATGGAACGAGTGTGGAACCATTTAGCCATTTCCCTTTGTCATTGGCATGACTTTCACATTTGGAGCTTGATTAGTTCTGACAGACTACTCCTGCTCTCCTTCTCCACAAGAAAACCAAGAAGAAATGAAGCTAAACGAAAGGGTGGGAACGGGTTTCCTTAATGAATTCTGTAGGGTTTATGTTGTTGAAGTCCGGGCTTCGGTTCTTTTCCTTCTCTACTACTAGGCTTGTCGTGGAGCTTTCTTTCCTTTAAAGTGTGAGCAAGTCACGCTCCGTTAGTGTCTCATTAGTTCCAATCACTTTTCTCTAATGGACCGGAGAAACCCCACCACCAACAAACGCATCTCCGGCAGACCACGAAAAACACCAAAAAAATACCCTAATCTCATTCTTAAGTTCTTAAGCGAGATGAAAACGGGGAAATAACTTTTACCAAGACTACTTGAACGTCCGTTTTTTGATGGGACCAGATGCTTTTTTCATTTCCAGAATTTTGGGGCATTTCCTCTCTCTCCGGTCTCAAATTCTTTTAATTCTTTC